>CM056052.1:522149211-522354211 GCA_029574335.1 Rana kukunoris | reverse complement strand
CATTGACATAGCTTGGCCAGGGTTTTTTTGCCTTCCTCTGGACCAAAAGCTAGGAGAGAGGATTCAGTGAATCTTCCCTCCATTGCCATCCGACCACCGCCCCCCCCCTCGCCCCCCCCCCCCCCGGCGACGGACCACTATGGTTAATCTGCGATACTGGGCAGAAACCATTTGGGGTCTGAGGCGATTTGCCACAACACTACCAGCTGTCACCAAAAAGTCCTTAAGAACTGAGCAACTCTTGAGAATCGATCACCGATCGACTGCCAAAAAACTCAGTCACCCATCCCAACCCAAGCACATATCATGTGCTTTGATCAATACAAGATCGGCAGTAAAACACCGACTGGAAATCCATGATTTCATACTACAATACGATTTAGACTGCCTCTTTATTACAGAGAGCTGGCTCACAGCCGACTGTAACACCATTCTAGGAGAACTGGTGCCAGAAAACTACCGTATTATAATGGAAAATAGAATAGGGCAAAGAGGAGGAGGACTGGCGGTGATCCACAGGACGCATTTTGCGATCACTAAACCAGTCCTTCAAAATCCTCTTCCATTCATGGAAACCCTTACTCTACAACTGCAATCAAATCCCCAGGAGACCATCCGTATTCTACTCTGCTACAGGCCACCCGGGCCAAAATCGCAGTTTTTAGCACCACTGACGGAATTTATCTCCACTTATACCCTGAACAGCAAACATCTTTTGCTGCTCGGGGATTTCAATCTCTGGGCCAACTCTTCACAGGATCCGATTGCCGACGCCTGTATTGACCACCTGGAAGGATTAGGACTACAACAACTAGTATGTGGCCCCACACATGCTTCAGGCCACACACTCGACCTAATTTTCAGACAAAATCTGGAAATAAGTATTTTGAAAAATGAATCGTTGCCATGGACAGATCACCATGCAATTAAATTCATAATTTCCAAAATTCCCCCATTGATAAAAATACCTAAGCCGGTGATAACACACTGGACTAGATCTCAGAAGAAGCTCCATTCGGAACTCTTTAAATCTACCTTAGGAAATGAAATAAAAACACTCCAACCACTCCGAACAGTCTCAGACACATTGGATGCCATAAATACAGTGCTACTGAAGACAGCCGACTTAGTAGCACCGAAACGCAAAGCCCACATCCGGAAAAATAAGTCCGGCTGGTTCAACAACCAGCTATCGCTACTGAAGCAAGAGCGCAGAAGGGCGGAAGCAGCGTGGAAAAGAAGCGCGTCAGCAGAGAATCTGTTCAGCTACAAGACAACAACAAGGAAATACCGTAAAGAAATCTTCCAAGCCAAGAAAAATTATTTTTCTAAGGCTATCAATAGCGCCCTAAATCGCCCTCGCGAACTCTTCAAGCTGGTCAGTCAGACCATGAATCCGGGCTGTCTTGAAGCCCCGAATTCAGATACCCAAGAATTTTGCGACGAATTGTCGGATTTCTTCATCAATAAAGTTGAGGGAATCCGGGAAAGCATTCGACAAAACAATACCCCTTGCAACCACCACCTTAATCAACCACAGAATACCCATAAGAACCTTCCACAATCAACCAAGTTCACTCTGGAACCCATCTCCGTTGATGCCACAAGAAATGTCATTGGTGCTTTGCGAAACTGCACATCGCCTAATGATATTATCCCCACTAAGCTGCTGAAGGAATGTGCCGACATCTTGGCACCACCTATCACGCAACTAATAAACCAGTCATTCAAGGAAGGCATAGTGCCCGCCTTGCTGAAAGAGGGCATAATCCAGCCCATCTTGAAGAAGCCCACCCTAGACCCCAAGGACCCTAATCACCGCCGTCCCATAACAGGCCTAAATGTTCTATCCAAGATAATGGAGAAAGTAGTGGTACAACAGCTGCAACAGCATCTAGATACCAACAACCTACTTGATCCATTCCAATCAGGTTTCCGTCCCGGACACGGGACGGAAACAGCATTGCTCAAAATATGGGACGACGCTCTCAAGGCCGCAGACGAAGGAGAATCTTGTCTCCTGGTTCTGTTGGACCTAAGCGCAGCCTTTGATACAGTAGATCACAAACTGTTACTGACTCGGCTGGCTGAGGTAGCCAGAGTCGCAGAAGGTGATCTATCATGGTTCTCCTCTTTTTTGGAAAACCGATCACAAACAGTGAAATTAGGACCTTTCACTTCTGAAAAACGCACGGTATCATGTGGAGTCCCCCAAGGCTCACCTCTGTCACCGGTGCTCTTCAACATTTATCTTCGCCCTCTCTTTGAAATCATCAGTAGTCAACAACTGCTTTATCACTCATATGCAGACGACACGCAACTGTACTTTCGCATCTGCAATAAAAAGGATCATCATCCCAGTTTAGAGAATTGTCTCTCTTTGATAGAAAACTGGATGACCAAGAGTTATCTTAAACTCAACAGCTCCAAAACAGAACTTCTTCTGTTTCATGCCAGTCGCAAGAATCAGCTGACAACAACCTGGACACCCCCGCCCATTCTGGGCCAGATCATCTCCCCTAGCTCCAAAGTCAAAAGTCTTGGGGTCATCTTTGACACCTACATGACAATGGACGCACAAATAGGGTCAGTAGTCAGCGGATCGCACCATCTGCTTCGCCTACTACGCAAACTTATTCCGTTTATCCCCAAAGAAGACGTAGCAGTCGTGGTGGGAACAATTGTGAACTCCAGATTGGACTATGCAAATGCCCTTTACCTTGGACTCCCTAAGTACCAAATCGCTCGTCTGCAAGTCGTTCAAAATACGGCCGCCAGACTTGTGACTGGGAAAAAACCCTGGGAATCCATCTCACCTTCACTGAGAGACCTTCACTGGCTGCCAGTAAAAGACAGAATTGTTTTTAAAACACTCTGTCTGGCACATAAGTGCATCCATGGGAAGGCTCCGCAATATCTATGCGAAAAGATAGAAGCCCACAATCCCAATCGCGTTTTGCGATCCACCGACCAAAATCTGGTCAAGATACCCAAAGTCAGATACAAGTCCAAAGGAGAAAGAAGGTTTGCCTTCCAGGGTCCCAAACTATGGAACGCTTTACCAACCAACATTCGGTTGGAGGAAAACTACCTGAGCTTCAGAGGACAGATAAAAACTCTGCTCTTTTGATGACCAGAGAGACAGAAACAACAAGCGCCCAGAGGCGATTCAATTCGCATGCGCCGCGCTATATAAGTTTTTCATTCATTCATTCATTCATTTGTATAAAGCCCTGTCCAAGTTTGTCCCGCCCCTCCCTTTTTTCCTATGGGATGCCCTTGCTGAGCGCAGGAGCCATCGTTTTGT
This sequence comes from Rana kukunoris, assembly GCA_029574335.1. NCBI lineage: Eukaryota > Metazoa > Chordata > Amphibia > Anura > Ranidae > Rana > Rana kukunoris. The sequence continues at coordinate 522,350,904 of CM056052.1, read as the reverse complement.
AAATTTTTCCAGCTGATTTTAGAAGGAGGTGAGTGTAGCTCCCTCTAGTGTGTGCTACTAGTAGTGGCAGTGTAGGAAAAATACAGTGGAACCTCAGATTACGGGCAAAATCTGTTCCAGGAGAATGCTCATATCAAAGCAAGTTTCCCCATTGATAGCAACAATAGATCCCCTTGTTCAACAGTAGATCTCTTCCAGCAACGATTGACGCCCAAGCAACAATAGATCCACCACCAGCAACAAAAGAGCGCCACGCAAATATAGATCGCCCAGCAGCCAGCATTAACCCCTTGCCGACTAGTTACATGCATTCAGAGCTGAAGGTCCCCGAAACTGCTTTCCCCACATTCCTGCTGAAAAAAAGCCCTGCCCCTTCTCCATCACCATTTATCATCCCCTAATAAAATTGGGGGGGGGGGGGGGTAGACATGTGCACTGCCGAAAAATGTGTTCATTTTCGTTTTCGTTTTTCGTTCTTTTAGCTTTTTTCGAAATTCCGAAATTCTGAAATTCCAAAATTTGGAATTCAGATATTAAAGTCCAAATTTTCGAATTTTCGAAATTTTCGAATTTCCTGAAAGTTTGAATTTTCGAAATCTCAAATTTTCACATTTCCAAAATCCTGAATTTCAAAATTCATAAAAAACCGAATTTGGAACTAAACGAATTGCACATGTCTGGTGCAGGGACCCTAACGGAGCAGCTCTTATGAGGGGTGTGCTACATTATATAGTGTAGACATATAAATTGACTTACTGTATGCGAAAAGGGGCTCAAAGAGGTGGACAGATAAGAAGCACAGGGGAGCCAAATGTTGTGTTATATCCTGGCACCTGGCAAGAATATTTAAGCCCTTAACCACCATGCCACCCATAATGTTTTCTTAATATCTCCTTTACAATAAACCTGTGTTTTGTGTTTCAGGCTGCGATGTATGGTTCTGGGGAAATCAAACATGATGCATCAGACACGGATACCTGGATTTGGCAACTGGTGTGTTTAACTGTAGCGTGTTGAGATATGTAAGCAAAACACTCCAGCATTCAAGCAGCCAAAAATCCAATGATGTCACCGTAATGCTTTGCTCGATACAGCCCTCCTCAGATAAAGAAATCTCCAGTAAACTGTAGAGACACACAGAAGGGCAAAATACGCCTAGTGCATTACTACCATTACATTTTATTGAATAAGAATACCTTAGTGTACTCACAAACGTAGAAAGAAACAAGTGCATCAAAAGACTACAGCCACAAGGCACAGGTGCTTATCCAAACACGGCATGGTTAAAACTAACACGTTTTGGGGGTCATGCCAGCTTCCTCAGAGCCCTGGAGTTCTCTTTTGATGTGCTTATTTTGTACTACTTTTGTGAGCACACAAACATATTCTTATTCAATGAAATGTAATGGTGGTAATGCGCTAGGCATTTTCACATTTACTTAATGTGACAGCAATCAAGAGGAGAAGATCCCCCGCTTGCTTTCAAAATGGGGATGGGGGGCAGAGGCTGGTGCATCTGTAACCTAAATATGAGTGTAACATGTTACAAAAGGTGAACTTATTCTTTAATTACGCAGAGACCCGCTATAAAGTGTTGTCCCATGTTACTACATAACTTCCTCAAAGTATGTGCCATTTAGGGGGCAGACTGCTGAGCCTGAGTCATCTCCACTAGTCCAGCATACCTCTGCCACCTCACTCCTAGTGACAGGGCTGGACTGAGACCAAAATTTGGCCCTGGACTTCATCCAGACCGGCCCACTTTAAGTTTGCTAACAAGCACAAAAACAGTATATAAACTATATGTAGCATAACATAAGGAGTCCTCTATCACCTCTTTTATTATTTCACTTATTCTCCTCTGTATTTTTCTCATCCTTCTCACATCACTGCATGAAGTGAAGGGCGAGCTGCGCAGCCATTACTTTGTCAGGCTGTCACTGAAACCGGCCCACTGAGCCATCGGCCCACCGGGAAACTCCCTGTAGTCCCTATGGCCAGTCCATGCCTGCCTAGTGACAGAATGGGGTACTGACAAGCACTACCGCGGACCTCATGTATAGTCGCACTTAACTCTATAACTCTCCCATACCATGCCACTAGGTCTATTGGGTCTCCGTACCACGGGTTCAATCCCGGTTACTTTGGGGAACCAACTGCTAGGGAGGGAGCCAGATCACCGCCCACCTTTGGTGAAGGACCCGACTTCTACCTCAAGAAAAAGCTAACTCAGGCCACCCCCTGACCTGACCAACTCCACTCCCCTTAAATTAACCCCTATAAGTGCTGTTTCCCTGCTACCTAGTCATGCCAGCCCTGCGCCTAAAACTGCGTATTACTATGGGCTTCTCTCTTCTGTGAGAAAGGCTTGTTATCACACCCAATATGTTGGAAAATCTCTGTGCAGGTAGGCACCAATCTTCCATCTTTCAGTAGAGAAAGAGAAACAAAGTGTTCTGTGTATGTGAATCTAATTGGCTTACCTGAAGAGAAATTTACAATTAGGAACCAGTTGGAAGGCAGAAGAGGACAACCTAATATCACCAACCGTTGCTGGCAGTGAGATACACTATATTACAAAAGTTTTGCGACACCTGCCTTTCCACACAAATTAAATTTAGTGCCATCCCAGTCTTAGTCTGTAGGGTTCAATATTGAGTTGGCCCACCCTTTGCAGCTATAACAGCTTCAACTCTTCTGGGAAAGCCGTCCACAAGGTTTAGGAGTGTGTCTATGGGAATGTTTGACCATTCTTCCAGAAGTGCATTTACGAGGTCAGGCATTGATGTTGGACAAGAAGGCCTGGCTCGCAGTCTCCACTCCAATTCATACCAAAGGTGTTCTATCAGGTTGAGGTCAGGACTCTTTCCTGAATCATTTGGTGAAGGGGGGTTTATGGTGTGGGGTTGTTTTTCAGGGGTTGGGTTTTGTCCCTTAGTTCCAGTGAAGCAAACTCTTAAGGAAAGGGGCATATCAAGGCATTTTGGACGATTTCATGCTCCCAACTGTGTGGGAAGAGTTCCAGCATGACTGCGCACCAGTGCACAAACAAGGTCTATTAAGACATGAATGAGGGAGTTTAGGGTGGGGGAACTTGACTGGTCTGCACAGATTCCTGGCCTCAACCTGATAGAATACCTTTGGAATGAATTAGATCAGAGACTGTGAGCATGACCTTACAAATGCGCTATTGAGAAAGGTGAAACCTTCCCATAGACACACTCCTAAACCTTGTGGTCAGCCTTCCCAGAAGAGTTAAAGCTGTTATAGCTGCAAAGGGTAGGCCAACTCAATATTGAACCCTATGGACTAAAACTGGGATGCCATTAAAATTCATGCAAGTGTAAAAACAGGTGTCCCAATACTTTTGGTAATATAGTGTATCTAATTTGCTCACGTGGCTTACCTTTTGTATGTTATGTTTGGATGAGATATTTCCTAAACTTATAGTCTATTATGTTGTATTATTATTACAGGAGGGGTCCTCTGTCATACTTCTTGGTGATAAAGTTGTGCCATTGTCCAATGGGGACAGCCTTCTCATTCCAGAAAAGACTCAGTAAGTACAAAAATAGTATAAAGATGCTGAATGTAAACAAACTGTTTTAAGTTATTTGTGTTTTAAATGTCAGGCTTGGAGCTATTAAGGCCTGGTTCCCACGTATGTGCTCTGCAAGACGTGTTTTTCAGGGACACAGCAGCTTATTCATATTTATATGAATGGGCTGCCGTACATCCTAAAAATGCAGGGAAAGGTCTCTCTGCTCCATCTTGTGCAGGCCACAGCGTGCGGACCACAGGGTCAAACAGCATGCAATGCCATCAGCTCTAAGTTTCATTATAAATGTGGGAGTGATAATGTTAAAAAAAAACATGCACGTGAGCTCTCTGTGTGTCTGTAATTGTTGTACCTGTTTGTGTCTGTGTCTTATCTAGATATTGATTAGCTCTTACCTGCAGAGCACTAGATGGAGAATCCCAGGGATTGTGGGATATAGAGTTTCTTCACAGGAAATGTCAGTTCTTAAACTACAGACCTGCAGCGCTCTAAAGAGGAAAATAGGAGGGTCTGTATCCCTTTTAGACACGATCTACTGGTAATATATCAACAAAAACAAAATTCTTGTTGCAGAGGATGTCCAAAATCTTAGTGCAGACTTTTGTGACATTTCTGGGGGGTACAAAACACCTTCAGGTTGCAGATTGAAAAGGAAAGATCATTTTTTATTAACATTCAATTACAATATGACTTGTGTTGCACATTTATACACTATAATATTTTTATTTTATGTTGCTATTTTTTTTCCTTTAACTGTGGAGTTACACTTTAAACCTGGCTTTCATATGGAATGACCAGTAAACGCAAATGCGATGTTACCTCTTGACATTGTTGTGTGCAATCTTTCTTTAACAATTTTTAATGTATCAAAAAATGATTGCAATGTTATTCTACAAGATATTTACATAGTTATTACTGTATAGCTATTTGACGCATGAAGCCTAACGTATTTTTATTTATACATTTAAAAAAAAGCAGTCTGTATGTAAAAGCGACTATAAATAATAAATGATCAGTATCCTAAAGTGCTGATCTGTCAGGAGCTGCAATTTGTTGGGTTTGTTGGGTGCAAAAGACCTCACTAAAGTCTCGGCCTCTGCACACTAGCTGTTGGCGTGTTGGATGGACATTTTCAGTTTAACCAGCAGGTGGTGCTACAAGTTAATTCTGAGATTGAAGGTTCCATTGTGAAGGTAAAAAAGTGGAACTCAAATGAAAGGATCACTAAAGATATACAGTAAAGACCAAAAGTTTGGACACCCCTTCTCATTCAAAGAGTTTTCTTTATTTTCATGACTATGAAAATTGTAGATTCACACCGAAGGCATCAAAACTATGAATTAACACATGTGGAATTATATACATAACAAAAAAGTGTGAAACAACTGAAAATATGTCATATTCTAGGTTCTTCAAAGTAGTGTTGCTCACGAATATTCGTATTGCGAATATTCGGCTCGAATATGGCATATTCGAGTATTCGCGATATATTCCGAATTTCGCGGTGAATATTCGCTATTTCGAATATTCGTATTTTTTCAATTTTTTTTTAGAACAGATCACATCCTAGAGATCCCCATCGACGTCTAAAAGCATTACTGGTATGATTAGAGACCTTGGGCCGAGTAGCTGCAGTGATCATTTTATATTGCCGAAAAATCGCAATGCGATTATTCGGCAATAGCGATATCGCGCGATTATTTTCGAGAAATTCGCAATATTGTTTTTAGCTAAAATAACACATATATTCGATTTCAGAGTGTTACTGTCGAAATTCCGCAATCAATTTCTCATTCGCATTCTTGCGAAATTACGATAAAATATCAAGAATATTCTGAGCCAATCAGAGTGCTCCTTCCGCATTTGCCGAATATTCGCAATTATTTTGTATTGTAATATATCACGAATATTCTGAGCCAATCAGAGTGCTCCTTCCGCATTTGCCGAATATTCGCAATTATTTTGTATTGTAATATATCAAGAATATTCTGAGCCAATCAGAGTGCTCCTTCCGCATTTGCCGAATATTCGCAATTATTTTGTATTGTAATATATCACGAATATTCTGAGCCAATTAGAGTGCTCCTTCCGCATTTGCCGAATATTCGCAATTATTTTGTATTGTAATATATCACGAATATTCTGAGCCAATCAGAGTGCTCCTTCCGCATTTGTCGAATATTCGCAATTATTTTGTATTGTAATATATCACGAATATTCTGAGCCAATCAGAGTGCTCCATTCTGCATTTCTCGAAATTTCGCAATTATTTGGTATTCTAAAATATCACGAATATTCTGAGCCAATCAGAGTGCTCCATTCCGCATTTCTCGAAATTTCGCATTCGCATTCGCAATAGCGAAAATTCGCAATCATTTCATTTCCAAAAAATATCACGAATATTCGTATTTAGCGAATATATCTCGAATATTCGACTATATATTCGAGATATATCGCGAAATCGAATATGGCATATTCTGCTCAACACTACTTCAAAGTAGCCACCTTTTGCTTTGATTACTGCTTTGCACACTCTTGGCATTCTCTTGATGAGCTTCAAGAGGTAGTCACCTGAAATGGTCTTCCAACAGTCTTGAAGGAGTTCCCAGAGATGCTTAGCACTTGTTGGCCCTTTTGCCTTCACTCTGCGGTCCAGCTCACCCCAAACCATCTTGATTGGGTTCAGGTCCGGTGACTGTGGAGGCCAGGTCATCTGGCGCAGCACCCCATCACTCTCCTTCTTGGTCAAATATCTCAAGTTTGGATTCAACAGACCAAAGCACAGATTTCCACTGGTCTAATGTCCATTCCTTGTGTTCTTTAGCCCAAACAAGTCTCTTCTGCTTGTTGCCTTTCTTTAGCAGTGGTTTCCTAGCAGATATTTTACCATGAAGGCCTGATTCACACAGTCTCCTCTTAACAGTTGTTCTAGAGATGTGTCCGCTGCAAAAGGTGGCTACTTTGAAGAACCTAGAATGTGACATATATTTTCAGTTGTTTCACACTTTTTTGTTATGTATATAATTCCACATGTGTTAATTCATAGTTTTGATGCCTTCAGTGTGACTCTACAATTTTCATAGTCATGGAAATAAAGAAAACTTATTGAATGAGAAGGTGTGTCCAAACTTTTGGTCTGTATTGTATATGTATATATTTTTTTAAATAACAAACATGTTTTACTTACCTCCACTGTGCAGCTCGTTTTGCACAGAGTGGCCCTGAACCTGGTCTTCTGGGATCCCTCGGCGGCTGTCTCGGCTCCCCCGCAAGGACTCAACACCTTCATGCTAGCGTGCTTGCAGGGTGCGCTCCCGTGATACAGCCGGTGATCTGCCAATATGGTTCCGGCTATCTAGATGGTTCCTGTAAGGACTGCGCAGGCGCAATCCTTGCCGATGGAAATCTTCGAACCTCGGCCAGCATCCAGGGCGACGTGGAATCTGCTCGCTCCGCTTCCTCACTCTTTTTTTTAACATCCTCCAATCCACGGGGATGTTAAAGAATGAGCCTGGATACCGGCCGAGGTTCGGAGATTTCTGTCCGCAAGGATTGCACCTACGCAGTCCTTACAAGGAACCACCTGGATAGGGGAACAATACTGACAAGTCACCGGCTTACATAGCCGCTCACTGTATTACTCGGCCCAATTGGCGTGCCACGTCATTGGCTGTGATTGACAGCAGTGAGCCAATGGCTGCGCTGCTTTCAATCCATCCACTGTAACCAATCAACGGCCAGGCTGAGCGGCAAAGAGGATGTCGGGGGCGAGGGTGGGACTTTTGAGGGGTCAGGTAAGTATAACGGGGGGGTTGGGGGGGCGGTATTGTCGGATGTTTTTTCACCTAAATGCATAGAATGCATTAAGGTGAAAAAACTTTTACCTTTATGACCCCTTTAAGGGGGGATCCTCATTGTCTCTATATAGAGAGGCATCAGTAGCTTTAATATTGCAGTGACCTCACACACCTAGCATGAAGATGCCAACACTTTTATAGATTTATACTCCTCTTTTTTTGTCTAGAAACCCTGAACATAGAAAACATTTTAGAATGAGAATACAAAGCCCCATAAACCCACAATCACATTTAAATTAAAACTTGTTTCTCTATGATGTATCTTGAAATTGTTGAATTTACAGCAACCAGTGGCGGCTGGTGCTCCATTTTTTTGGGGGGGGCGCAAACAAAACCCCAGCCAACCCCAACCCCCCCCCCCCCCTCCGGCAACGTCACTCGCAGACAATGGGACCTGCAGACAGACAGATAGATAGATAATTGGATAGACAGACAGATAGACATAGATAGATAGATAGATAGATAGATAGATAGATAGATAGATAGATAGATAGATAGATAGATAGATAGATAGATAGATAGATAGATAGATGCAGAGATAGATAGACAGATAGATAGATAGATAGATAGATAGATAGATAGATAGATAGACAGATAGATAGACAGACAGATAGATAGATAGATAGACAGACAGATAGATAGATAGATAGACAGATAGATAGATAGATAGATAGATAGATAGATACAGAGATAGATAGATAGATACAGAGATAGATAGATAGATACAGAGATAGATAGATAGATACAGAGATAGATAGATAGATACAGAGATAGATAGATAGATACAGAGATAGATAGATAGATACAGAGATAGATAGATACAGAGATAGATAGATACAGAGATAGATAGATACAGAGATAGATATATACAGAGATATATATATATATACAGAGATATATATATATATACAGAGATAGATATATACAGAGATATATAGATACAGAGATAGATACAGAGATACAGAGATAGATAGATAGATAGATAGATAGATAGATAGATAGAGAGAGATACACAGAGAGAGAGAGAGAGAGAGAGAGGGGGGGGGCAGATAGAGACAGACAGAGATAAGAGATCTGTTAAGCACAGCTGCAGCAGGACGCAATACTCTAAGCCCTCACACACATAAAGGAGTTGTGAAGCACGGCTCTCTGTCCCCCTTCCTCCAGCCCGATCACAGTACAGGCTGAGCATACAGCACAAGGTCATGGATGGGATGGACAGTGACACTGAACAGGACAGACAATGAGACTCAGACAAATAAAGTGTTTTAAATAAGTTACTTACCTTAGATTCCTTTTGGAGCCAAAAACGAAAGTAACACTGCCCTGGGGAAAGCACTGCCCATTTCCTTCTGAAGAGAGGAAGCAGCAAGACCCAATTGGAGTGGAGAGAATGGAGACACTGGATTGTGATTGGCTCGTGGCGCAAAGCACATAGCCACAGAGCTTAAAAAAAAAAACCTGCAAATGAAGCGTCTTGCCTGCTTGCATTGGCATGACGCTTCAATGACTCTATAGCAGTGAACTGTGACCTGCGCCCACCCTGCACATAGTAGTGCTGTTAAAGGACCTTTTTTTTTTTTTTTAAAGGGACAAAAACAATTTTTTTTTTTTTTTTTTAATGGCTTTGGGGGGAGGGGGGGCCGGCGCCCCTGCGCCCCCTATGGACGGGCCGCCACTGAGAGCAACATTTTGAAATGTGGCACATATACATTTGATAAGGATCAAATAGTCTCTGTTCCAATTCATCTTAAAGGTGTTCAATCGGTTGAGATAATTCAAGTTCCTCCACCCCAAACTCACTCATCCATGTCTTTATGGACCAGTTGGTCCGGTGGGTCTGGTGCAATTACCCCATCTAGGGTGGGCAGCACTTCTCCCTGACTTCACTGGTGGTTTCCCTTGCTCGGCGGCTTTCCCGTCCTCTGCTCTCCATGGGCATCGTGGCGGCTTCTGTTTCCTCCCTCCTCGGCAGCCAATTAGGACTCTTCCTTTTTCGGCCAATCGGAAAATGGATCTCAGACCTGCATCTGATTGGCCAGATTGAGGATCAGTGTTTCAATGGCAAATATTAATTTGCTGTTGTAACACATGGGTGGGCTCCTGGTGCAATAGTCCATATTTTGCAATAGTCTGTATTTTGAAGCCTATTGGAGCTTCTGGCTCCAATCAGGTGCTTCAAAAAAATATCCCTGTCACTGTAATTTATGCGCCCAGCATCCTGAAAGGGGCCGGATGCATGTATAGGGGGTGACGGTGTCCTGCAAAATAGCGGCCGTGGATAGAGCATGAGGGTGGCGGCCATGGATAGAGGGGGCGGCGCCCCTAATGGATGGGCCGCCACTGCTTAAGAGTTCCGTTTCTAGAAATAAGGGGCCAGGCTCAACCCCTGAAAGCAACCCCACATCATCATCTCCCCTCCACCAAATGATTTGGACCAGTGCAGAAGCAAGGTCCATAATCGGAAATTTTTGTAAGACACTTCCCAAGGGTTTAAACACTTCTAAAGGGATGCAAGGTTTTTGCAGTTTTCTCATTACACTAAGGGCCAGATTCACGTATTCCAGAGCATCTTTGCTCTGGAGTAACGCTTCTGATTTGCGTTGCGCTGCCGAAATTTTAGGAGCAAGTGCTGTCATTCACGAAGCACTTGCTCCTAAAGTTGCGGCAGCGCATCACAAATGAGCCGGCGGAATTCAAATGTCGCGGGTACGGGGCGTGTAGTATGCTAACTACGCGCGATCCCGCCGCCAACGTACTGCGCATGCGTCGAGTGTCAAAACATCCCCGTGCGCATGCTCCAAAATCTGTGAATGAACGTCAATGACGTCACATTCCCATTCATGACCGTTTTACGCAAGCGACGTTTTTTTTTTTTTTTTCCGACGCGATGACGACGCCTATACCTAACATAGGATACTCCAGCCCCATGTAGGTATATCTATGCGCCGCGTATCCCGTCCGGAAACGTCGTATCGTCATTGCGTCGCGCCGGATTTCGATCGTGAATTGCCGATTTCCGCTCATTAACATATTTTTTGAGCGTAAATCGGCGGGAACGCCCCCGGCGCCATTTTTAAGTTGAAGTAACGATGCGATGGCGAAACTCAGTTACGCTGCTCGCATCGGAACTTCAACCCGGCGTTTCTTGTTTTCTGGTTACAGAAAACAGAAACGCCGGCTCAAAGCCACAGTTAGGCTGGCGGATCACTCGATCCGCCAGCGTAACCTTTGCTGAATCTGGCCCTAAGAGTGCACCTGGTGATTATATGAACACAACCCACCTATTTATACTTATGCTGGCCATACACTATACCAAAAATCGGCCGAACCCATTTTTGAAAAAACATTCGGCTGTGAGTGCCATCATGTAAGTGGACATACATGAATACATTTTTTGTTCATTTTTTTACATATACCTTATGAAAATAGTTCAGACGGGAAACACATTTACCTTTCATTTTCGGCAGAAAATTTCCAAACTTGTCCTTCGTCTCAAAAACTTTTTAACGATTACTGATTTTTGTGCCCAATAACTGGCCGAAAAACGAACTAACTGTCCAAATGACTGACTTTCGGGCCGATTTTTCGTTTATAGTGTATGGGCAGCATTAGTCTGCAAAGGACATGGTGAAACTAAGGCCCCTTTTACACTGGGGCGGGAGGTGCGCTGATGGGAATAGTGACGCTATTTTTAGCGCCGCTATATCGTCGGAATTGCCGCGGTATTCGGCCGCTAGTGGTGCGGTTTTAACCCCTGCTAGAAAGCCGAAAAAAGGTTAATAAGGCCCGCAATGTGCCTCTGCAGATTATAATGATATAATCATCGCCTCAATATTGCCTTGGCCATAGAAGACTGTAGCCTGATTCTCCTTATTCTTAGGTTGGATTTTCCCCTCAGAATGCAATGTGTTTAGAATTAACATATACAGCTTTCTAAAAACATAACATTAGATGAAGAGAACACTTTATCACATATTTTTCTTGTGGAGATTCTGGGCAGTTTTCTTGACGAGAAACCTCAAAGCCTCGTAGGCGGCGTACACACGATCGTGCTGCCCGCTAGTCGAGCTGCTCGTCCGTGCAGCTCGACGGGCGGACTGAATTCCCGATGAGCGCTCCAAAAAGCTTGTCGAGCCAAAGTCCTCATAGAACAACGAGGAAAAAGAGAGCATGCTCTCTTTTTTGGCTCGACGAGCTTCCCGACGGGACGCTCGTCGGAAGTGTACACACGACCGTGAACCTCGGCAGAATATGGATCCCAGCGAGCTTTTAGCTGGATTCTGCCGAGAAGCTCGGTCGTGTGTATGCCGCCATACACGCGCTCGGTGTACTCGGCAAGAAAGCTCTGCCAGCAGTTTTCTTGCTGGTTCTTGCCGAGAAAACAGAGCGTGTGTACGAGGCTTTACACTTGAAGTAGCATGGCTTAGTAGTGAGCATAGGAACAGTTATTGTGCTGTGAGCCCGAGTTTATAAAAAGCAAAATATTCATGTAACATTTGTTATCTGGGAATAGTTGTGTAACATTTTTCTTGATACTTGGAACAGGTTTTTCTGGAAGAGAGAAGAGGGGTGCATTGCTTTCTGCGTTTGCCAGGATCCTGCCCGACGTAAAGGATATAATTAATCATTTGATCACAGTGTTTTCAGAAGGGAGCAGCTGCATTTTCATCACGGCACCGGAGCTGTACAGCCGGCTCATGAATAAATCTGATAACTGATAATGTATTACCTTAATATTCTTGTATTTAGTATATTGAAGATTAAAGAAACATTATTTGGCTAAATACAGAAGTGATAAAGTCCCAGCTGTTATTGTAACCTACCGTATATACTGTGCATAGAAGACGGAGCAAACAATACCATTCTGTGTTGATATTTGTGGGCTATTAATCAGGTCACTACTGCCGTACATTTATGAATGTTGTGTGTGGATTGTTATTTCTCCAGCACCATTTATTAAAGTGGTTGTACTGTATACCCATTCTTATGACTTTTTATTAAATTATCAATTGCAGTGTTTAAAATTTGCCATCAATAATTTTGTCTTTACCTACTTGCCTAGCGAGTCTTCGCTATATTAGTTTGTGATGAGGTCACCTGCGCATGCGCTGTATATTCTAACTTTCCGGCAAGCCGAGGCCCTGCCGAAAAAATGCCTGGGATGCGTAACTTCCTGCTGTCGACATCGCCCCTGACATCCCACAAAGCTTCCTCCTAATTCTTCGCTGATTTGCTATGCTTCGTTTCCGTAGTAATGGAAATGGGGAAGAGGCTAAGATAATGCGATTACTGCACATGCGCGGGATTACAGAGTTGAAAATGTACTGCAGGTGGAAATAAATAACTTATCAGACGTGGAAGACCACAGTTGAGATGGCGCCGGCTATTATGAAGAAGCAGCGTTTCGCATATAAAGAATATTTACAGTAACATAACTCCCAACTGTCTCTGATTTCGAGGGACTGTTCCTGATTTCGAGCAATGCCCCTCTGTCCCTCTTTCCTCCTCATTTGTCCCTCATTTTGGTCCGATCTATATAGTTGTATATAAAATGCACTTTTTATCTATCAAAAAGTGTTTCCCAGTGCTAAACCTTTCATCTGACTTCTAAACTGCTGCATTTGTAAATTCCAAAAGCCAATATAAAGGAATAGTAGTGGTAAAAAAAGCACGTGTGAGTTTAACCAATCTTGTTTTTTTTGTACAATTCTTCTTTAAGGGGGTGTGGTAAGGGGTGTGTCCTATCCCTGCATGCTCTTGCTAATAGGTGTCCCATCTCAAAAGGTTGGGAGGTATGCAGTAAGAACTATTTTTATCCTTACTCCTAGTGCCCATTTGAAACTAAATTAATCGTTTTTTTTTATAATATTGTTAAAATCTTTTTTCTTTAGGAGGGTTTACTACCATTTTAATGGCTCTGGAGGAATCACCTATGCATGCATTGCACCCATTCAATTACTTCCTGAACAGACACAGGGCTTAATCTATTAAAGACAAATATACTGTGCACGCTGCAAGTGCAGTTGCTACAGAGCTTGGTAAATGAGGTAAGGCTTCACTTTGCAAAGAATAAAAAATAACGTGCAAGGAAAAAAAAAATGTTTTGCTTGCACATGATTGGATGATGAAAGTCCCCTCATTTACTACGCTCTGGAGCAGCTGTGGGGAGGGACAACCATGTAAACAGTAGATGGGTTTTCTTTTGTGATCACTGTGATTGGCCATACTTCCCAAAATTTTGAGATGGGAATAAGGGACACCTACTAGCAAATGTATGTAGGTGTAGGACACGCCCCCTGCCACACCCCCTTAAAGGAGAATTAACAAAAAAAAGGGTAATTAAATCCACAAGGAAATTTTTTTACCACTATTATTCCTTTATATTGGCTTTCAAAATTTACAAATGCAGCAATTTATAATTTGGATGAAAGGTTTAGCACTGGGAAACACTGTTTGAAAGATAAAAAGTGCATTTTATATACAACTATAAAGATCAGATCAAGATGAGGGGGACAGAGGGACAAATCAGGGACAGTTGGGGGGTATGGTACCGTGATTACCGTGATTACATGATAAAGAACTACTTAGCTCAGCTCTGTACACTGTGGGGTTCATTTACTAAAGTCAAATAGACTGTGCACTTTGCAAAGTGCAACTGCACTCTGTAAATGCAGTGGCACCAGAGCTTAGTAAATGAGGTTAAGCTTTACTTTGGAACGAGTACCCAATCACATACTGGACAATTAAAAGAAACAACATTTTTGCTTGCACATGATTGGATGATAGAACAACTGCACTTTGAAAAGTTCACAGTCTATTTGCCTTTAGTAAATCAACCCCATAGATTAGATAACATATTTATGTAAAATCTTCCAAATGGGGAAACAAAAAAAAAACCCTGACAGAGGTTCTAATATTTTCTCTCAAATACGTGTTTTCTTGTTTTCCTAATGGGAAGATGAAATCTCTTGAACAGGGACTTATGCTGCATACACACGATCATTTTTTGGCATGAAAAAAAAAACCTTAAAAAAAAATGTCATTTAAAATGATCGTGTGTGGGCTTCACATCATTTTTCGGGTTCTGAAAAACGATGATTTTTTTCCCCGAACATGTTGCATTCTTTAACGACGTTTTAAACAATGTCGTTTTTCGGGTTGTAAATGACCGTGTGTGTGGGCTTTAACCACTTAAGACCCAGACCTTTAGTCAGCTAAAGGACCCGGCCAGGTTTTGCGATTCGGCACTGCGTCGCTTTAACAGACAATTGCGCGGTCGTACGATGTGGTTTCCAAACAAAATCGGCGTCCTTTTTTTTCCCACAAATAGAGCTTTCTTTTGGTGGTATTTGATCACCTTCGCAGGGTTTTTTTGCGCTATAAACAAAAATATAGCGACAATTTTGAAAAAAAATCAATATTTGCTGTAATAAATATTCCCCAAAAATATATAAAAAAAACATATGTTTTCCTCAGTTTAGGTCGATACGTATTCTTCTACCTATTTTTGGTAAAAAAAAACCGCAATAAGCGTTTATCGGTTGGTTTGCGCTACATTTATAGCCTTTACAAAATAGGGTATAGTTTTATTGCATTTTAATTAATTATTTATTTTTTACTACTAATTTTACTACGGCGATCAGTGATTTTTTTTGTGACTGCGACATTATGGCGGACACTTCGGACAATTTTGACACATTTTGTCCGAGTTAACCACAAGGGGGCACTGAAGAGGTTATGTGTTCCCTAATGTGTGTTTACAACTGTAGGGAGGTGTGGCTGTAGGTGTGACATCATCGATTGTGTCTCCCTATAAAAGGGATCACGCGATCGATGACGCCGCCATAGTGAAGAACGGGGAAGCCGTGTTTACACACGGCTCTCCCCATTCTTCAGCTCCGGGGACCGATCACCGCACTCCAGCGGCGATCGGGTCCGCGAATCCCATGGTCCTGGTCCCGGAGCTGGTACCCGACCCACAGCTGCGTACTAGCACAGCACGGACCTGTGCGTGCATGTGCCCAGCCGTGCCATTCTGCCGACGTATATGTGCAGGAGGCGGTCCTTAAGTGGTTAACAACGTTAAAAACCCGCGCATGCTCAGAAGCAAGTTATGAGAGAACTACCGTTCGTAATGGAGATAGCACATTCATCACGCTGTAACAGACTGAAAAGCGCGAATCATCTTTTACTAAAAAGAAATCGGCTAAAGCAGCCCAAAGGGTGGCGCCATCCGCATGGAACTTCCCCTTTATAGTGCCGACGTACGTGTTATGTACGTCACCGTGCTTTGCTAGAGCATTTTTTTTTTAAACAACCGTGTCGTTTTAATGATGAAGCTGGAAACATTTTGTGTTTTTTTCTACATGCCGAAAAAAGATCGTGTGTATGGGCATCAGACAGCAACAAAAAAAAACTGGACATGAGTTATTAAACTTCCGTAATCTAAGGAAAAGTTTGTCTGGAGTTGGGCTTTAAGCAACTGCAGTAGTTGATCGGAGTTTATAAGATATTCAGGAAATGAGTCAGCATCAACTCTTTATGTGCTTGGCAGTTTTTAAATTCTTTACACATTCAATTCCAAATACCCCATGGTTCCATCTAATTAATACAGAACTAATTAACTCTCTCGATCTTAATATAAGATTTAAAAAAAATGCATATTGGAAATGAAGAAAGATTCCCATTTAATGATCCAAACAATCAAAATTCATTTTATTTATAATATATATATATATATATATATACACAGGCGCATTTTGTACTTAAAGAAGAAATAAGTCACTTAATGCTAAAAACAGCTTCTTGTTGATGCATATTGATCTTCACTGAATGGTACACCTGTTCCCACAGACGTACTGAGGAAATGTGCTGGTAAACAATCAGATGGTGTTATTTAAATTAGTTGCAAATTTTCTGAAAATATGGTGTTTTCAAGGAATATGTCATTAATTGCTATCTATTTAATAATGTATCGTATATAGCTTGTCACCAAATATAGCATTTTAAAACCTAGAGATACTAGAGATACTATAATCACAACTATCTGGGTACCAAAGTAATTCCTAAATGCCAGGGTCCAGGAGAGGACCAGGGGACATTTGCCCCTCTGGGCCAATATTCTTAGGTGATGTTGGGGTGGTCCCCAGACAAAGATGGAAGACTAAGCCCACTGCTGTCTTCAGAGAGCACTGATGTAGCTGACAGTCTCTCCCCTTGTGTTGGCCCTGTTCAGTGCTGTTCTAATACTCACTGTCTGTTTTTGCTCTGTCCAGCTGCCTGTTCTTCTCCAACTGCCTCCTATGGTGGGGTCCTTCTAGGCCAGCTTATCCCCTCCATGACAGGCTGTTCCCTCAAGGGTCAACGACAGCCTCTTCTCAGCACTCCATCTCCATCTTCCACCTGACTTCATTTGCTGGCATGTCCCATGTCTATGTTTAGGGTTGTCCCAGTGCCTTGCTAGCCCACCGCTGGGAATTGGCTCAAGCCCCATAAATATTCATGGCAGCTCCTCCTAAATCCCCACCCTCCGAGTTCTAGAAGGTTCTCCAACCTTCCAGATACCAGGGGGAGTCACCAGAGAGCTGCCAGGATGAGTCATCCAGCCACCCTGACCCAATTTAATGACTTAGGTTATTCCTGGCCAGAATATGTTTTTTCCTACACTCATTCTAGTAGCACACACTAGCAGGTGCTACATCTAAGGCATCTCATCCTAGATCTCAAGGATTCATGCTAGGGCTTGTAGTCCTTCACTTTGGGGGGGGGGACATCCTTGGATCTCAAGGGTTCATGCTGGGACTTGAATTCCTTCACTTTTGGATGGTCACATCCTTATATCACAAGGGTTCATGCTGGAACTTGTAGTCCATCGATTTTGGGGATGTAACTTCTCTTTGCGTCAATACATGTCAGTGGCGTACCCGTTGCTGGACAGCCACGGACTCCTGTGTTGTAACCTATGCTTCATACAGATTATCTTGGTTTGATTAACCTATGTTATTACACGATCCAACGTTCTACTGACCAGTTTTGGTGGGTCTGGCTTTCACCAATAATTCATTGCAGGGAGGTCTATACCAGCCTTCTCCTCTTGTGGTGTTGCGGTCGCTCAATTATCGATTTTACAAGTTTGATAGAGTTAGGGCACGTACACACGATCAGACCAAACCGATGAGACTGGTCCGACGGACCGTATTCATCAGACCACCGCTGAAGTGGTCTGATGGTCTGATGTGCGTACACACCATCAGTCCAAAATCCCATCGGGCCAGAACGCGGTGACGTAGAACACAACGACGTACTGAAAAAACGAAGTTCAATGCTTCCAAGCATGCGTTGATTTGATTCTGAGCATGCGCAGGTTTTTGGTCCGATGCTTTTGTGTACTAACCATCGTTTTGGTCGGACAGATTTTAACGCAAGTTTTAAAATTTTGGCCCGACGGACAACGGTCCGATGGGCCATACACACGATCAATTTGGTCCGATGAAACTGGTCTTCAGACCAGTTTCATCAGACCGGTCTGATCGTGTGTATGCGGCCTTATAGATGCATGCCAAGCTGCCTTGAAGAAGCAGAAGTTTGCAAAACATGTCGGCTTCTCTGCATATCCAAAGCATCTGTTTGAACTTCATATATAAACTATCAATTATGGCCAATTACAACATGATTTACAGTCATTGGACCATGTGATTTTTTTATCTGATATTTTGTAATAAAAGTCTTAAATCTTCAAATTGTCATTGTATGTGTGCTTACCTTGTTGACAGACGCAAACACATCCAAAAAAATCACATCACCTATAGCGGGAGTGGTGTTTCTCTCCAATCTCTTTTGAACCGTTTTAATAAAACAATTGTTGCTTGGTTTTATAAAAAAATATGTTTTATTAAAACAGTGTTGCACTAATTACCTATTTATTTTATGATAATTGGTGCCATTGGTTTGATGGAAGTACACAACTAAAGGAGATGTGGTAATAATGGCTGAGGAGTAATACAGCTTTATATTGGTCCTGGTGACCTTGAGCTTCTGGTGAGTGCATTTAGTACACTAGTACATGTGGTAGAGCACTAAATATTTTCTGAAGAAGAGCAAGTTAAAAATATTTTCATGAATGGTGGATGGACACATAGACTGTTGATACTTTACAGCAAAGTGGATTTTTTATTTATACATTTTGGATTTTTGTGTTGATCACTCATCATTTTTTTATTTAATATTTTTGTTTTTTTAAAGAATTTTGTGGTATTAGGGCTCATTTCCACTGGCGTTTTTACAGCCACTTTTCTGGGCGTTTTTTGCAGCTTAAAAACACCTGTCCATGTTAGTCTATGGCCTCATGCCCACCATGACGTTTTTGAGCTGTAGATGGGTGAGACGTTTTTAAGCTGCAAAAAAAACGCGGGACCAGTGCGTTCTGAAGCTCCAGCAATAGAGCTGTAAAAACGCCAGACATTAAAAAACGCTTAACGCTTTAAAACGCTTAAAAACGCTGAAAAACGCGCAAAAACGCTTTACTTTTTCTAAAATAAACATGGACAGGCGTAAAAACTTTTTTCAGAAAAGTGGCTGTAAAAACGCCAGTGGAAATGAAGCCTTAATACAAAATATGTGATTTGATTATTTTACGCACAAATATTTTGTGATATTTTTAAACGCATTTCATTTTTTAAATGGCATAATATGAATACACTGTCATTTACATGATATACTGTATACTGGTATTGGTTTGCACTACCAATAGAGGGATTAGGAGTACAACACTTTTTATGGAAAATTTGGAAGTATTCACGTTTCTTGGACATGCATTAACATAAATATAACAGTGCCATACTTTACTATCTATAAACAAATTTGTGTGGTATTCTAGTTTAACCACCTCAATACCTCAATACTTTCACCCACTTTCAAGCACTTTCACCCCCTTCCTGCCCAAGCCATTTTTCAGCTTTCAGCGCTCTCACAATTTGAATGACAATTGCGCAGTCATGCTACACTTTACCCAAATGAAATTTTAATCATTTTTTCCCCACAAATAGAACTTTCTATTGGTGGTATTTGATCACCTCTGCGGTTTTTATTTTTTCCGCTATAAACAAAAGAAGGGCAACAATTTAAAAAAAAAAGCAATATTTTTAACTTTTTGCTATAATAAATATCCCCAAAAATATATTAAAAAAACATTTTTTTTCCTCCGTTTTGGCCGATACGTATTCTTCTACATATGTAAAAGAAGGGGGTGTTGTCTGCGCTGAAGGTGAACAGGGGGGGAGGAGGGGGGGTGTGTGGGTGATAGGGGTGAGTGGATGGGATGGGTGGCTGGATGGGTGGATGTAGGTGGGTTTAGGACAACATGATAACCAACATAATCAAAACAATGATGTGAATGAATATACACATAAGGGTGATAACCAATAAATACAAAAATTGTTACAATAATTATTACAATAAAAAGAAAAAACCCAACACACTAGCCAGTGTAATGTGAAACCAGTGAAGAACAGTCCTAAATCCAAACTATAAGACCAGAGAAAATTCCATGAGGAAATGCCTCTGGATGGAAAAAATGTGAAATAAAGTCTCTAGTGAAAAAACCCAAGAGTCCAGATGAGTCCAAATTGAAATGGTGGTGCCAGGAAAGGGTGACAGCAGAAAGCACCTCAGGTGGTCCCCAGCTCCTCACCTCAAGGCTATAGATGGTCACTCACAACAAGGGGTCTCTCAGATGGCATACATGATAAAAGAAACAGACCATAGCGCAATCCCGCAAGGTAAAAAACACATTTAATAAAAAAATAAAACTCACATTTAAAACGATCCAAAAGGCACAAAACAAACAGACGTCAGGAACACTCTGCGTCAGGCGTGTGGACTCTGTGGCTCCTAGGATCCCAGGAGCCACAGAGTCCACACGCGTGACGCAGAGTGTTCCTGACGTCTGTTTTATCATGTATGCCATCTGAGAGACCCCTTGTTGTGAGTGACCATCTGGCCAGCTTAGAAGAGGATATCTGCCAGTAGAAGTACGAACTCGCTGTTCGTGGGAGATAGGCCCATCATCCATCACCCTGTGGTGAGTGGATGTACGAGTGACACTAGTTGCCTACCAGACGTCTTTTACTGTCACTCACTTGCTTTCTTCTTTTTTGCTTTACTTTTACCGCTGAGGAGTGCCTCTGCTGCTTGCCCTGCCGAGGGATCACTGTCCTCCACCGGGAGGTGCTGTTGCAGGCTATCCGAGCTATAGCCTTGAGGTGAGGAGCTGGGGACCACCTGAGGTGCTTTCTGCTGTCACCCTTTCCTGGCACCACCATTTCAATTTGGACTCATCTGGACTCTTGGGTTTTTTCACTAGAGACTTTATTTATTTCACATTTTTTCCATCCAGAGGCATTTCCTCATGGAATTTTCTCTGGTCTTATAGTTTGGATTTAGGACTGTTCTTCACTGGTTTCACATTACACTGGCTAGTGTGTTGGGTTTTTTCTTTTTATTGTAATAATTATTGTAACAATTTTTGTATTTATTGGTTATCACCCTTATGTGTATATTCATTCACATCATTGTTTCGATTATGTTGGTTATCATGTTGTCCTAAACCCACCTACATCCACCCATCCAGCCACCCATCCCATCCACTCACCCCTATCACCCACACACCCCCCCTCCTCCCCCCCTGTTCACCTTCAGCGCAGACAACACCCCCTTCTTTTACATATACATTTTTCTCTCTGCCCAGGACAGAGTGTCAGGAGTCTGCTGCAGAATCCCCAGTCCACCTTCCAGCCCAATCCCACTCCCACCCATCCCCCTTGGTAGCGCAGGAGTCTTTCCATATATCCGTATTCTTCTACATATTTTTGGTAAAAAAAATTACAATAATTGTATATTGATTGGTTTACGCAAAAGTTATAATGGCTACAAAATAGGGAATAGATTTATAGCATTTTTTTTTTTTTTACTAGTAATGGCAGCGATCAGTGATTTTTATCATGACTGTGATATTGTGGGAGACACCTTGGACACTTTTGACACTATTTTGGGACCATTCACATTTATACAGCGAGCAGTGCCATAAATATGCACTGTTTACTGTGTAAATGTGACTGGCAGAGAAGGGGTTAACACTGGGGGACGATCAAGGAGTTAAATGTGTACCCTAGTGAGTGATTCTAACTGTAGGGGGAGGGGACTGACTGAAGGAGGTGACTGATCTGTGTCCCTATGTACAAGGGACACAGCATCGGTCTCCTCTCCCTGACAGGACGTGGATCTCTGTGTTTACACACAGAGATCCACGGTCCTGCTGAGTTACTGGGCAATCGCAGATGCCCGGCGGACATCGAGGCTGCCAGGCACGCGCATCGGGTTCCCAGTAACGCGGCGGGTGGGCTCTCATGCCAGCGGTGGTGCGTCTGCCCCCTAGTGGCTCTGAAAGGCGAGGACGTCATATGACGTCCAGAACAAGAGCACTATCGTGCCGCCGTCAATTGACGGTGGCTGGTAGTAAAGTGGTTAAATACTACAATGTATAGCAATCACTTTTATTTTATTATTTTAATAAAAGTGAAGTTCCTGTAAATAAATGTGTGTGTGTGTGTATCTTTAATATATATATATATTATGTTTTATGACATTTATTCTGCTTCTTTTAGTGGCAATATCGTTTTCTTTTTATTGTCCCACTGTCTGCAGAATCTGGGTGTCAGGGATCAGATGGGAGACTGATATGATGAGATCAGCCTCTCTTATATCTCCTGTCCTGGCTCTGCTGATGGTGAGACAGAGGAAGCCAAAGGACAAGAGGGACACGAGTGCCTGGAGCAGGAGCTCCCGGAAGAACAGCTTGGCAGGGTTCAGCGGCCTGGAAGAGACTGTGGTGAGCTGAGCAGGAACAGGTAACAGCCAGGCAGGTAACCGAGGGTTAACAGTAACCAGGAACATAGTCAGGAACAAGGTCTTAGGGATAGCCAGGTTTGTCAGCAGGCGGGCAGTGAGGTACCAAATCATAGACAGAGCCAGATTCAGGGACGAAGCCGGGTCAGAGATGGGCATCAGTACAGGAACAGAACACAGAGCCAAGGTCACGAGCAAGCCGGGTCTAAATACTGGGAGGGCACACAGGATCAGAGCAGGATTCAGTCAGCAAAGCACAAGAGCCCAGACTCCCTTTAAATAGTCTGTCTGGCACCAAAAGGTATTAGGCTTGTACCTGTGCGCGCGTGCTCGCACCTGTGCACAGGCGTGCCCGCAATTGCAGGCTCTGGCACGCATGCGCATGCCCGTGTGCCATTCTATAGCAAAGGCTATGCGCTTGCGCACGTCTGTGTGCAAAACGTCTCACAGGAGTTCCCTGACACTGGGTCATAGAAGTACAGAACTAAGCTTGGCCATACTTCTCTTTTTAAAACATGGGGATAGCCTCTGTCCTTCTCCGATCATCACTTTGGCTTATTTCTCAATTTCCTGAGGACATGCAGAACCACCCACTGATTGGTTCCTCTCTATGAATAGCAAGATCAGTTTTCCGTAGAATGGACCTTTCACGATTGCCCACTCCCATGACACCGGTCCTCGGTAGCCTTGACTTTACTCTTGGTTTCACAAACAGACATCTGGGAAGGACCCAGCGTGTCAAAGGATTCCCCACCATTGATCCAGTCTCAAAAGCACAAACTGTGAATTGTTTTTTTCCTGCTGTTTATAGTGTTTCTGGCACTGTTCACCTTTATTTTGCACTGCCTTAATAATTTTTTGGTATCTCTGATATTTGTGTGATAATTTGTACCATTGCATCTTTTTACACGTTGGTCACTGTATAGCAGCAAGGGTTGATATTTAGCGCATTATTACTTTTTATTCATGTACCATGTACCATCAATAAAGATGGAATTAAAAAAATAACATGGGAAAAGCCAGGAGCCATGTGCAAAAGAAGTAACATGATATTAACCCCTAAATTTTTTATGCATTTTCAGCAGCTGATTTCATTGCTTACTCAGTGCCTTAGGTTTCCTGTTTCAGGGTTCCTCCTTTCTCTTGCAGCTTCCTATGAAATCACCCTTGCATGCAAGGAGTAGAGTTGCGTCTCCCTTAGGGTTGCCACCTCATCCCTTTAAAACAGAACACCTATTAATTACACAGGTTCTGAGGCTAATTTAATGCAAATAAGGCACTACTTTAGTATAATTAAAGCCTTAATCTGCCACAGAACCTGTGTAATTAATAGGTGTTCAGTTTTAAAGGGATGAGGTGATAACCCTAGTCTCCCTACACTGTGTCCATCAATAAAAACACTATTCTCTAGTTATCAATTGTCAGGCGCAGCTGCCATTTTTACTTTAGTTTGCTGAAATAGGAGGCCTTCAGTTGTCATTGTGCAGTGTGGGGCTTCTGGTGAGTTCTTGAAGAGTTGTGACTGGGGTGATGGGCAGATCAGGAATTGGGTGCACCACTCTTCATATGTGATGGCCTTGAATGGCAATTTACTTATACGTGGCTTGCTGAAATGCATGATGCAACGTCAGGGGCGTGGTCATTTGGCACCGTGCTGACATCACTGTGTGTGTACAGGCAGAGTTACGGCTAGATACATGTCACCAATTTGGCATCAACGGGGGGGGGGGGGTACATATGAGAGCTACTGTACTTTCTGTATTGTCCCCTTTTTCTGCCACATGGAGTAGGGATGACAAATGGCATATGGGTCAGTATCTTTTTCTACACATGAGTAAGGGACTATTTGATATTTTTATATTTTCTTTAAAAGATACTACTAACTTCTATTTATAGTTTCTAGTGGTTGGATCTGCTTTATTTCTCAGACCCAAGTATATCCTTAGGATGATATTTCTATATATGTAATTTTCTTCTAACGCCCACAATAAAGCCCCTCAAGTGGTGAGTGTAGATATTCGGGGGTTGGTTACTTGTTGGAACACAGAAAAGAAAGTTATGTTCTGGAACTTTCTATCTCTTACTTTTAGGGGTTATTATAGTTTTTTTTTTATTGCCCAGTTTCTTTAAAACATTATTTAAATTCAAGAATTTTGCATTTTCTTGGAATTATATGTGATATGTTGCTTTGTTTTTTGCAAGTCAAGCCTTCGAGGGTTTAATAATGTAGAGTTCATTTGCATTTTCCTTGGTTTCCAACTTGAAGCAAGTGTAACCTGAGTGTGTATTTGATGACCACCTGTTCTGCTATCATACAGCCAAAGTACCAGGGTACTGCATATTCCAGTGTGATAAGACCCATGATGTTTCCAGGGAAATGAGAATAGTCCCAAGGACATGCATCGAAAATCCTCAGCACATAGCCTGTGGAGAATTCCCATGTGTATGTCCACAAGGTATATACAAGACATCGAAAAATGAGGGAACATCGTCTCTGTAGGTAAAAATACATCTTTTCAATTATAAAAATGGCTGTCCCATATATGAAAATGGCCCAGATGCTGCTGACTCCTACCAGTTTCCAGCTTTTTATGGCGAAAATGTCCCAGGTTGAGGTAAACAATATTTCACACAGAAGCCCATGGATGGCATATATGTACCATCGGATGATCCCGCTAAGTGACCTGGATTTCTGCATCTTGATGGGGTGGTGGTCTGTGGAATCTTGATAATACTATCAAAGAATTTACGAGAGGATGTTATGTTGACCATAGATGATCCAAGGTTGGAGGAGCACCTGTGTGGACTGAAAGAACAACTACACATAAATAACGCAATTTTTATAAACTGGTAAATGTAAAGGAGTTTTTTTTTTTTTACAGGGAAATATGTAAATGTTTTAAGAAAATCTGAGAGCAGATATCTAAAATACATGTGTTATGTGGAGTAATATTTTCCAATACACAGTTATTCCCATTTCAATCATTTCGTCTTTCTTGTTTAGGGAAGCCCATGGACATCATAGAGTGCTCAGGCGTGCAGTTGCTATCTGACTGCCATTTTCAGAGCACTAAGGAGCGTTCCAAAAACTTGTAAGATTGTCTCTAGTGAAAGGGGGAAAGGGCATAGACATATACTGCCAACATTGCCTAACTCAGTTAAGAACAGTAGTGTTTGAAACAGGTTTGGCTTTTCAAGCAGTACAGTGAATGTTCTCCTCAAAAGTCCCCTATTAGGCCCCTTTCACACTGGGGTGTGGGCAACGTCGGCGGTAAAGTGCTGCTATTTTTAGCTGAGCTTTACCGTCAATTTTGCGACCCTATTTGGCCGCTAGCGGGTGGTTTTACCCCTGCTAGCGGCCTGAGAAAGGGTTAAAAACCACCACAAAGTGCCTTTGCAGAGGTGCATTGCCAGCGGTATAGCCACAGTGTCCCATTGATTTCAATGGGCAGGAGCGGTGGAGGAGTGATATACACTTCAAAGATGTTGCTGGCAGGACTTATCTTACCGTCCTGCTAGCGCACCGCTCCAATGTGCCACACAAAATTCACAAAGAAATTCAAAATGGCTTTAATGATTAGCAATACTGCCAATGCATACACTGTTCCTCTTCATCAGGGTTTCAGTAATGCCAGCAAGTATTTGAATGGACTCAGGGAAGGAGATACCAGAGAAATCCTAAACTTACTGCTTGCAAATGAATCAGGTGGGACAGAGTTATGTCAGTAAAACACAACAATGAAAAGAAAGCCAACACACTGGGAAGTAGGATTTACTGAAGTCCCATATGAGCAATAAATATACACTGTGATGTGATGTAATGATGCGCTAAAATCAACCCTATATGCTGTACGGTGATAAAAGGTGAATATTATGAACCTAAAATAGGTATTAGATAAACTGTAACAAGCCAAAAAATTACATAAAAAGTGCCAATGTGATAAAAGCAACAATATGCAAATCATAGTCCATTCATCTGAACTGGGTAGGAAGTGATGGTAATCTCCTGTGATACTGAATTCCTTCCACCCTGCTTCACCCGGCCACTTGCATACCGCACTTCCTTAACCAAAACGACGGCTCATATGGAAGAAATAAACAACAAAACAAGACCTCATTGCGCAATATGAAGCGCCAAATAGAGAAAAAAGCACGACAGCGATACGATCGCACTCACGAATCCTCTGGACACCCATGATTAAGTCACGTGACGTGTGACGTAACACGTAGGGAGAGGAACCACGATCGAAGGTGTTGTACACTGCATTAGGAGATCGCTACACTGAGTGCGGCTGCACTTATGTTTTGTCCAGAGGATTCATGAGTGCAATCGTATTGCATATTGTTGCTTTTATCACACTTTTTATGTAATTTTATGGCTTGTCACAGTTTATCTAATACCTATTTTAGGTCCATAATATTCACCTTTTATCACTGTGCAGCATAGGGTTGATTTTAGCGCATCATTACATCACATCACATTTTTTTTAGTTTAGTACATTATTTTTATGCAGCTTTAATTATTTGGTTATCCTTGTTGTTGTTTTTCTTTTGTATTCACCACAATAGCGCTGTAGTATCACTTTTTCAATAAATATACACTAATGTTTTGAGAGCACTGTGGCCATTTTTTTTTAACATGTCACCTTGAAAAAGAGGACCATCATCGCGCTCTCAAACATTGGTATAACTCTTTTGACAATACTGTATGGGATTTTGGTAAATCCTGCTTTAGAATCTACTTCTTGGTGTTCTGTTTTCCTCTTCATTGTTTCAGCTATCCACCCGCCCGCCCGCCCGCCACAAGAGTTGCCTATGGATGTCTGTGCTTTATGGTTTGATTACTTGTTTTGCGAGTAAAACAAATGCTACATCCAGGGGCGGACTGACAACTCATGGGGCCCCGGGCAATAGAAGATTATGGGGCCCCCGGGCTTACAGATGGCCACCATGCCAGGAGGCAGTGCAGAGGCGGGGCAGCTAAAATCTCAGGATTTTCACATCAAAAGCATGTAATTTTTTGGACATATCAGAGACAGATGTAAAAAAAAAACACAGATTTTTACATACTCTCCCTGGTTTTACTGAGCCTGGCAACCCTGATGGGGCCCCCTAGTAGCATGGGGCCCTCAGGCAGTGCCTGAGTGACTCAATGGTCAGTCCGCCCCTGGCTACATCCCAGTGTGAACATTTTACTACAGTTGGTGTGGTGATTCTTCTGTTGGTTAAGGCTCTGAGCAATGTTCCTGGGTACCCACTGGAGAGTAGCTCTCTTTGCACGAATGTGCTATCTCCATTATGAACGCTAGTTTTACCAGACTGAGCGCTTTCGTCTCATACTTGATTCAGAGCATGCGTAAAATTTTGTGCATCGGAATTGTCTACACCGCTCGGAATTTACGTGTATGTATTTTGTTGTTGGAAAATTTGAGAAATAGCTCTCAAATTTTTGTTGGCGGAAATTCCGACAGCAAATGTCTGATCGAGTCTACACACGGTCAGAATTTCCAACAACAAGCTCCTATCGAGCATTTGTTGTCGGAAATTCTGAGCGTGTACGCGGCATTAGACTAAAACTAAATTGAAATTTGCAGTAAAAATGAACACCGGTCTGTAGTGCATGTCTATACCTCAAGAACATAAATAATAACAGATTCTATTTTTAACTCCAGCAGTATATAATGAGTTTGGAAATAGTAGAGAAATGCTTAACCTCTTCAGGTCCGCGCTATTAACAAAACACGTGAACAGCGCGGACCTGAGGCGCCGGGGTCACGTCTTTGGACGTCATTTGCTTGTAATTCCCCGCGCCCGCCACAGGGTGGCGCGCGGCGGGGAAAAACAGTCCCGACGCATCACCGAGGATCCGATGCGTGTACCCGGCGACCGCGATGTCCGTCAGGTACACGCGATCGTCGGTGAGAGAGCAGGAACGTGGAGCTCTGAGTCTAAACACAGAGCTTCACGTCCTGTCAGTGAGGTGACAGATGCTGTTTCTCTTGTACATAGGGAGACAGCATCGGTCACCTCCCCCAGTCACCCCCCTCCCCCCACACAGTTAGAACACACCCAGGCAATACATTTAACCCCTTCCTCACCCCCTAGTGTTAACCCCTTCAATGCCAGTCACATTTATACAGTAATTAGTGCATTTTTATAGCACTGGTCGCTGTATAAATGTGAATGGCGCCAAAAATGTGTCAAAAGTGTCCGATGTGTCCGTCGCAATATCGCAGTCCCAATAAAAATCGCAGATCGCCGCCATTACTAGTAAAAAAAAAAATATAAAAAAAAAAAATCATAATTATGTCCCCTATTTTGTAGGTGCTATAACTTTTGCGCAAAGCAGTCACTTATTGTGATTTTTTTTTTTTTTTTTTACAAAAATACGTAGAAGAATACGTATCGGCCTTAACTGAGAAAAAAATATATAAAAAAAAAAAGGGATATTTATTATAGCAACAAGTAAAAAATATATATATTTTTAAATTGTCGCTCTTTTTTTCATTATAACGCAAAAAATACAAACCGCACGGGCGATCAAATACCACCAAAAGAAAGCTCTATTTGTGGGGAAAAAAAGGACGCCAATTTTGTTTGGGTGCCACGTCGCACGACCGCGCAATTGTCAGTTAAAGCGACGCAGTGCCGGAAGCTGAAATTTCGCCTGGGCACGAAGGGGGTTTATGTGCCCAGTAAGCAAGTGGTTAAATAAAGCATTACAATTTAACTACACCCATTAGATTTTAATTGGCTAAGATTTAGGGCTGCGGAAATTAACGATTAATTGGTCGATTAATCATTAATTTCTTTGGTCGATTAAAAAAATTTTGTTTGAGGATGATCCGCGGAGTGAGCTCCGCGGTCTCGCCCATAGGAAAGGCCGCGGCTTCAGCCTAGCTCCGGAGCCGCGGCCATCTTGGTCCACCTGGCGGCAGCCGAGTAGTGGCACGCTGACGTCATCATCACCTGCCCGCCTGCTTGTATCATCTTCCCTTGCGCACATGTGTCCATCAGCTACTCTACGGATGGGTCTGCCTGCCTGATTGTGGTCTGCCTGCCTGATAGTCAGGTAGGAAAAGACAACCATCTGTGTGTGGTAACATTATGGGGCAGATGTATATATTATTCCTGGAGTATGGGGACAGATGTGTATATTAAAGCATGGGGGCAGATGTGTATATTACAGCATGAGGGCAGATGCTGTAATATACACATCTTCCCCCATGCTTTAATATACACATCTGCCCCCATACTGCAACAATATACACATCTGCCCCCATACTGCAACAATATACACATCTGCCCCATGCTGTAATGTACACATGGGGGCAGATGTGTATATTCTTGCAGTATGGGAGGCAGATGTGTATATTACAGCATGGGGGCAGATGTGTATATTACAGCATGGGGGCAGATGTGTATATTATAGCATGGGGGCAGATGTGTATATTAAAGCATGGGGGTAGATGCTGTAATATACACATCTGCCCCCATACTGCAAGAATATACACATCTGCCCCCATGCTGCCCCTACCACATTTACCACTGGCTAATGCAGAGTTGCAATGCAAGGAGATCAGCTAAAAGTAGTTGTATCTGTATGTGCGTTATAATTAATCGAAATTAGTCGATTTAAAAAAAGCGATTAATCGAACACAACAATTTTAATCAGTCACAGCCCTACTAAAATTATTTTAGTTGACTAAAATGTCCTGTAGATTTAGTCGACTTAATACGACTAAAACTTAAATAATTGCAAAAGACTAAATAGGGACTAAAACTTAAATGCCATTTTAGTCCTAAGACTAAAACTAAATTGAAAAATGCTGCCAAAGTTAACACTGCTTGTAACATGTAAGTGTATTTTACCATGCAAAGTCTCCTGTAAGTCGGCAGCTCTCCCATTTAAAATGTCAAGCCGCGTACACACGGCAGAGAACCTCGACGGGCAGAACACATCGTTCCGCCCGTCGAGGTTCTCTGTCGGCCGTCAGATTCGGTGACCCGCCCGTCGGGAATGGCAACCAGCCATTCCTCCCGACGGGCCGTCGAGCAAATAGAGAACATGCTCTCTATTTCTGCTCGACAGCATTCCCGACAGGATGCTCGCCGAGAGCGTACACACGGCCGAGGTTCTCGCTGGTTTCTGCCGAGAACCTCGGCCGTGTGTACGCCGCCGTAGTCTCACATACTGTGACAGCTCTGTAGCAAGCTTTAGGATTTCAAGAGTAATTTCTGACCCCTTAGGGAGGGGGCATGTTTTGTCCCTGAAACATGTTGGATGGCATGCAAATCATTAAAGTTGTTGGGGATTCATTTATGAATTTGGTCTGGCCTCCTTCTGGTTTTAGCTTTTACAGAAAAAAAAGAAAACCTGTACTGAGACTAATAAATAGGCTATCATTGCTGGCCTCCTTCTGTCTGTTTTAATGCTTTTTGGGTCACTAGCCAAGTATGTGCAGCAAAATAAAATAGGAGTAAAGTCAGGATTCTTGTTTTGCACACCTGATTCAAGCCAGTGTCTCAGAACGAGTTTAAGTCAGAGATAGCTAGACATCTGACATTTTCAAAAGAAGACCAGCAATGACAACCTACATTTTTATCTCAGGAGTTAGGCTGCATTCACACCTAGGCGTTTTGTCGCCCTACGCCCGAC
Organism: Rana kukunoris; assembly: GCA_029574335.1. NCBI lineage: Eukaryota > Metazoa > Chordata > Amphibia > Anura > Ranidae > Rana > Rana kukunoris. The sequence goes on along the minus strand of CM056052.1, from coordinate 522,319,925 downwards.
GCTGTAGCAGCCTGAGATACGCTGGAGGGGCGAATTAACATCTGGGAGTATGTAAAAGGCATAATGGTTACGACTGTATCTGGCTGGCCAATAATTTTGATACCTAGAGACATTCTGCAGTCTCTTGTGTTTTTTGTAGGTCCCTAAAGCTTAAGACCCCCTCTCACACTGGGCCCGCATGTGCGTTAGTGGTAAAGCCACTAGTTTTAGCACCGCTTTACCGCTGATTAAGCTGCGCTTTTCGGCCGATAAAGGGGCGCTCTTAAGGAGGGGTTAAAGATGCCCATTTTGTAGTGCTTGCGAATCGCTATTCAGGCTCTTTGGAAGAACTGCCCAGTCATTGCAATGGGCAGGGGTGTTTTGAGAGCACTGACTACAGCGTTTCCGAACCACCCCAAATATGCTGCTTGCAGGACTGTTACTAATCTTCTGTTACTTCCCTTCCTGTCAGAGTGAGGGGGGGGGGGAAATCTCCCAAATAAGATTTAAACAAGTCAGATGAGATTTTACAGCCTGTATTGGAGACCGCTGGTGTCCAATGAAAGTTAGTAGCTTTACTTTCTGCTGGTAGTCCTTGGAGATGTTTGGAAAGGCAAAGAGGGTCTTCTTAGAAGGTGCCTCAACCTGCACCCTCCTCCCCTTCCCCAGTGTAGTGGTTTAGATCCCTGAAAATGGAAAAAAAACTCTTTAGACTGATGAATTCCTCAAACTACTGTGGTCATTACTCACCATCTCCAATCAAAGGTTGTCAAATCCCACCATACCTGAAGCTGTTCTAATGCCCCGTACACACGATCGGAAATTCCGACAGCAAAAGTCCGATGTGAGCTTTTGAGCTTAAATTCTGACCGTGTGTAGGCTCCATCTGACTTTTTCTGTGGTAATTTCTGCCAACAAAAATTGAGAGCTGATTCTTAAATTTTTCAGACGGAAAAAAATCCTATCGGAAAATCCAATCGTCTGTAGCAATTCCGAGGTGCAAAATTTCGATGCTTTCTCGGAAACAATTCGCCACACGGTCGGAAGCATTGAACTTGATTTTCTCAGCTCGTTGTAGTGTTGTACGTCACCGCGTTTTTGACGGACGAAAGTTCAGAGGACTTTTGTGTGACCGTGTGTATGCAAGCCAAGCGTGAGCGAAATTCCGTCGGAAAAACCATCTAAGGTTTTTCCGACTGAAAATCTGATTGTGTGTACGTGGCATAAGCGAGGCTTAATTTGGCCATAATGCTTGTCTTGAGTTTCTTTATTGTTTAATGATCATTCTTCTTCACCCTGTGATAATATAGTGTAAATACACCAGTTTATAGCCCGAATAATGACTTGGTTCCTGGCTTTACCATTGTGTTCTTTACCTACTGATTTATAGACATCGATCTGCAAGCCTTGCAGGAGATAAGATAACTTGCACACTGTCAGTGCCATGCACCAAATTATACGGCCCTCACCTAGACCAAAGGACAAATTAATATTTGACTAGCTCTCCATTCACTTGGTATTAGCAAATCAGCTTGTCATACAAACTGGTAACGTATATCTAATATAAAGCACAGAATATAGCAGCTTAGTTTTACAAATTGATACAGTAAAGCAACATTGTCTAAATCAACAATATATATTGTGTAGGGATTTGGCTTGAAGTGGTCATTTTAATCACCTAACTGTTCAACATTTTGTATAAATTGCAGCCAGCATCTTATTATGTTTCAAAAAGCAATTTCTACATATATAGAATTCTGCATATCAGTCATTACAATTTAGCACTGCGTACAACCGACAACCAACTAGGGGGACCCCATTTCAAGGAACCCCATGGCCTCAGGACTTATGTCAAGGAAAACCGATCTGACTTGTGCAACTTTTAATCTTACCAATGCCGCTTATCAATGCTGTGTAAAGATTATAAAAAGGCTGTACGATCATAAAAAAATTGGCAGCCTTTGATTGTAAGCAGACCCCCCACATTGGGGTGACCACGTGTCCCGGATTGCCCGGGACAGTCCCTCATTTTGCAGGTCTGTCCCGGGCACATTCATCCCAGGACAATACAGTGTCCCAGAATGAAACTGACACAGCCACCCCCTCCCACCCGGGCCAATCTGATGCCCCAAAAAAAGGCCGCCACATCACCGCTTTACTCACTGAAAGTACTTGTCCTGGCTGGGAATGCCTGGGGGAGCACAGTTCCATCCCCTGCTTGTGATTGGAGAAATCATAAATCCCACCTCTTGTGTCCAATCACTGTGCTGTGATTCGTTACAGCACAAGCTGATTTTTGGGAAGGGAGGGTGTCCCTGAATGGTAGTTTGGAAATGTGGTTACCCTACCCCACATGTGTACAGCGTGTCTCAAATAAATTTGATTTGAAACTGCCCACAGACGTTGGTTACTGCTGGTCATTTTGCTTGCCCCCCTAAACAAAATGGTGCCGCTAAGTCGGGTGGATTCGGGTGGATTGAAGCTTTAACTTCCAGACCTCTGTTGGAACTTGAACTCTACAAATAAGAGGTGCCTCGGTGAGTATTTTATCACTATTATGTTTGGAGACTTCTGTGGTAGGGCGGGCGGGTTTGGAACCTCAAGTCTATACACCATTCAAATCAGTCTATGTTTTGGATTAACGTCAAACTAACCTTCTTGAATGTGTGGGCTCCCAGAAGTAGCTATCATTAGGGTTGCTTTACAAGGTTTCGGCTTCAAGAAGATCTCAAGGTATATTGCCTTAAAGCAGAAGTACTGTACTTCTCCTGTCGATGACAGATGTGCAGTTCGTTCTGCATTCTTGTGACCCATTTTCAGAAGACAGCGGGCCGAAGCTGACGTCACAGATCCGGTCCAGGCTGGGGAAAGATCTTGACAATAAAGTCAAGAGATCCACCCACAATCCTGTACCGGTACCTGTCTCAGCCTCTCAGTGAGCTGCTGAGAGCCTAAGATGGCCACTCCCCCCCCCCCACTCCACAGCCCAGTGCTCCAGTGAGCTCGGGGGTCAGACCAGAGAGACAGTGACTGGCAGTGACCAGCTCTCTGCTCACGGAGCTCTAAGAACTGCAGTGTTTGATCGCTTGATCGCTCAGTTCTCAGTTTTAGAGCTGGTGGGGAACAAATGCAGCATCAGACTGATGCTGCATCCACCTAGATAGGTATGGTTTTGAAAAAAATAAAAATAAACAGCTGATACATCCACATATGAATGGTGTTGCAGGGTGAGCCTATGCTACTTGGTAAAATGGTGGTTAATGCCATATTGTGAGAGTAGCAAGCACACTGATGGCTCAGGTATGTGCTGGCTTCAAAAAAGAGCCAGAGTTAGAGCTCAGGGCCCCACCATCCTGAGAGAGGTTAGTGTTCCTAAAGGGAGCCGTGTGAGTTGCTCCCATGCATCAAGGTGTTTAGGTTGGGGCCAGCTGAGAGGAAGTCCATGTGGAAAGGGAGCAGCCAAGAAGCTGTAGAGAGAGTCCAGGAGGGACACGGACAGCTAGGGTAGGGTAACCAGACATCCCCAGTTTCAGGGGACAGTCCCCGGATTGAGAACACTGTCCCCGGACCAAGTCTGTCCCCGGTTTTGTCCCCGGATTGGATTTGAACAGGGGCTGGGGCAATTTCAAAGACATTCAGTGCAGAATAAAAAAAATATCTGAATTACACACCTCCACTCCGCCGCTCCTGCTAGCTTGGGGGGTGTATTTTTTTCCATTATCTGTGCCCCTTTCTGTTGATCATGTGCTGGTCGGAGTGGAGGGAATATTTCTCCAGTTTTGGGTGCATGCCCATTCCACTCTACTTCTGTTCTTCTGCCTTGGCTCAAGTCCTGGCCAGCCACCTGCCTGCCTATCTTCTTGCCTTCCCTGGTGGAGGGATCTTCCTCCGCACCCCACCCAGTAGTAGCCGGGGCCCGTAGAGTGAGACTTGACAGGCTGTGAGGCGGGCGGCGACGGGCAGAGAATCGCTGATTGCCGCCATTACTAGTAAAAAAAAATATGTCCCTGGATTTCATTTAAAAAATCTGGTCACCTTAAGCTAGGGAGCTGCAAGGAAAGATGCAGAGCTAAAAATTTGTATCTGCGCATAACTCTGGGATGTGTTTGATTGTCAGGAAAACGTGTTTGATGGTCAGAAAAGAGCGGTAAAGCTGCCACAATAGAGCCTGGAGGCTGAACTCTATGCGCATCTTTATGTGGGCGTTGTGTATCTTCTTTACGCTACGCCAGCACAACGTTGAGAGGCAAGTATGAAATTCACAAAAAAAATGCACCCAACGTTGCGCCGGCTTAGCGTATAGTTGTCGGCGTAAGTAGGTGGAAGTGGGCTGGAAGTGGGCATGATATATTAAAATGAAGCGTGACCCCATGCAAATTATGGGCTGAGCTTCAAAAAACGAACAGCGCATGCGTCGTATCTTGGACGCATCCCAGTGCGCATGCTCACAGTCACGTCTAAATAATTGCCTAAGATACGTCGAAACACTGCCTACGACAAGAACGTAACCTACGCCCAGCCCTATTCACGTACTACGTAAACGGCGTACATGACGTAAAATTCAACGGCGTCTGCTCCCTGGTCCATACCTTTGCATGGGTTGCGCCTCCTATATAAGGAATAACTTTAAGCCGGATGTAACCCTTACGCAAATTGCTTAAAACATGCCCCAGGCGCATCTACGTTTGTGAATTGGCGTATATCCCTCATTTACATATCTGAATCGAAACTTCCATATGCATCCAGTGTAAATATGCGCCCACGATACGCCGGCGTAGGAAAGTTACGTCGGACGGAAGAAGCCTATTTTTCGACGTAACTTAGTTTGTGGGTCCGGCGCATAGATACGACGGCGCACATTTGTACTTACGCGCCGTATCTGTAGATACGTCGGCGTAAGTGCTACGTGAATCCGGGCCTAATGGTGAAAACCTCCTGAGTGGGAAGAGCTATCTGTATGAATTTGCTTTTAAATAAAAGTGGGCTGCAATTCCCTGAAATACCGCTTTGGACTGGCGTAACTAATTATAAACACACCTACTGCTTGAGTTTAATCACCCCAATCTTACAATCTGGTGTAAATTGGATGTGGTAAGTGTTTGAGTCCGTGTTAAGTTGGGAATGTTTACTAACACATTGCCATAAGTGAAGAGATAGTAGAAAATGGTGTGGGTTTTGAGAAGTCCCTGCGGTTTGGTCAGGTAAAGTGCATTTTTAGTTACCTGTTTCAAGTGTAAAAGGAACTCTATTTTTCAAATTACTCCTGTGATTATGAGTTGCAAGAAACTGTCTGATTGCTAAATGACCTGGTGATTTAATAGGTTAGCAGCGTGCCAGGCTGGTACATGTAGTTCCACTGGCAGATAGAGTAGTGATTTCTAGGGTAAAAGTGAGAGACAAATTCACTTACTAGTCTTTCTTCTCTTTTTTTTCTCCATAGGCTGTACTGAGTTGCAGTCTCTATTTCTGTCTAAAAACGACACTGCCTCTTGTAAGATAAGAAGAATGCAAAAATGAATGTAATTGACTGATAAATTCCTTATTAAAGTGGAGCTCCACCCTAATATGGAACTTCCGCTCATTGGATTCTTCCCCCTCTCCGGTGCCACAATTGGCACCTTTCGGGGGAGGGGGGACAGGATTCCTGTCTTTGACAGGTATCCTTTCCCACTTCCGGGAGTCTGGCCGAGGCTGTGATGTCACCGCGGAGCTCTCTCCTTCTCCTTCCCTGGCCGCCGGGCTAATAAGAGAGAGGAGCGGGGCCTCGTGCATGTGCAGTCGGGTTCCTGGCATGAAGCTGAAAGGCTAAACTGCCTGGTTCCCTTGACCCCAATGACGGCGGCAGTGCAGCCTTTCGGCTTCGCGTCGGGAACACTACTGCTGACATCGAGGGACAGCAGGACCGGCATTGGTGCCGGCATTGTGACTGTGGGCGCCCAGCTGTAGCTTCACAGCCGGGCACACACTGCGCATGCACGAGCCACACTACAGGCTGTGATTGGCCGGGCAATTTTCTGGGACAGTGACCTGTCCCAGAAGATTGCACAGAGGGAGGGGTGAGAGGTGTACTTCCTTCCGGTGCCGCAGAGAAAGTAAGAGTTGGATAGCCCTAACAAGAGGGTATGCCCTCCCCCCCCCCAAAATAATGACATACCAAATGTGGCATGTCAGGGGGTCACCGTCACTTAAATCGGAAATTCCATTTTTGGGTGGAACTCCGCTTTAGGTCATTGATCAGCAGACAGATTCCTGGGAACATTTTAAATATAAACGTCTGCAGTGGGCTAAGTGACGTATTATGGCGTGTACACACGATCGTTTTTCGGGTTCTAAAAAATTACGTTTTTTTTTAATGTCATTAAAAACGATCGTGTGTGGGCTTCACATCATTTTGTCGGGTTCTAAAAAATGGGCAAAAAAAATTCGAATTTTTCACAACGTTTTTTACGTTGTCGTTTAAAAAAAATGGCCGTGTGTGGGCTTTAACGACGTGAAAAATCTGCGCATGCTCAGAAGCAAGTTATGAGACGGGAGCGCTCGTTCTGATCAAACTACCATTCGTAATGGAGTAAGCACATTCATCACGCTGTAACAGACAGAAAAGCGCGAATCGTCTTTTACTAACACAAAATCAGCTAAAGCAGCCCCAAGGGTGGCGCCATCTGAATGGAACTTCCCCTTTATAGTGCCGTCGTACGTGTTGTACATCACCGCACTTTGCTAGAGCATTTTTTTTTTCACGATCGTGTGTAGGCAAGACCGTTTTAATGATCGGGTTGAAAAAAACTTCATTTTTTCTAGACCCTTAAAAACGTAATTTTTTAGAACCCGAAAAACTATCGTGTGTACGCGGCATTAGGCCCCATTCACGCCAGAGCGATTTAAAAGCTTAACATGCCAAATCCTATTAATTTCAATGGCCCCTGTTCACATATGAGCAGTCTGTCGTCTGACGCAAAATGTTTGTCGCTCAAAAAAGTACATGAGCTTCTTTTTGGCAGATTACAATTTTTTTTGGCCGCATAGACTTTTATAGAAAGGCCTGAAAACACATGACTTAAGCGTTTTATGAGTGTTTGGTCGCAAGTTTTCTGATCAAACAGCAGATCTCTACCTTTAACCACTTGACCACTGGGCACTTAAACCCCCTTAATAACCAGACCAATTTTCAGCTTTCGGTGCTCTCACAGTTTGAATGACAATAACTTAGTCATACAACACTGTAACCAAATGAATTTTTTGTAATTTTTTTCCCACAAATAGAGCTTTCTTTTGGTGGTATTTGATCACCTTTGCGGTTTTATTTTTTTTCGCTATAAATGAAAAAAGAACGAAAATTTTGTAAAAAAATGAATTTTTCTTCATTTCTATTATAAAATTTTGCAAAAAAGTAATTTTTCTTCATAAATTTGGCCTAAAATGTATACTGCTACATATCTTTGGTAACAAAACAAAAAAAAATTGGATATTATTTAGTCTGGGTGAAAGTTATAGGGTCTACAAGCTATGGTACCAATTACTGAAAATGTATCAATTTGATCACATCTGATGTACTGACAGCCTCTCTCATTTCTTGAGACCCTAACATACCAGAAAAGTGCAAATACCCCCCAAATGACCCCTTTTTGGAAAGAAGACATTCAAAGATATTTAGAAAGAGGCATTGTGAGTTTTTTGAAGTTGTCATTTTTTCCCACAATTCTTTGCAATATCAAGATTTTTTTTATTTTTATTTTTTTTCCACAAAATTTTCATATTAGCGGGTTATTTCTCACACACAGCAAACGCATACCACAAATTACACCCCAAAACACATTCTACTATTCCTCCCGAGTATGGCGATACCACATGTGTGAGACTTTTACACAGCGTGGCCACATACAGAGGCCCAACATGCAGGGAGCACCATCAGGCGTTCTGGAACACCCAGACCAATTCTGACATTTCTCTCCTACATGGAAAAATCATCATTTATTTGTTAGAAAATTACATAGAACCCCAAAACATTATATATGCTTTTTTAGCAAAGACCCTAGAGAATACAATGGCGGTCGTAGCTATTTTTTTATCGTGCATTATATTTGCACAGCAATTTTTCTAACGCGTTTTTTTTTGGAAATAAAAGAGTTTTGTGGTTTAAAAAAAAAAAACAGTAAAGTTAGCCCAATCTTTTTGCATAATATGAAAGATGAAGTTACGCCGAGTAAATAGATACCCAACATGTCACCCTTCAATATTGCAGACGCTTGTGGAATGGCGCCAAACTTCGCTACTTAAAAATCCCCATAGGCGACGCTAAATGTTTTTACTGGTTACATCTTTTTAGTTGGAGAGGAGGTCTAGGGCCAAAATTATTGCTCTCGCTCTAACATTCGCAGCGATACTTAACATGTGTGGTTTGAACACCGTTTTCATATGTGGGCGGGACTTGTGTGTGCGGTCGCGTCTGTATACGAGCACACGGGTACAGGGGCGCTGTAATATTTTTTTTTTATTATTGTTCATTTTACTTTATTTATTTTAGTTTGACACGTTTTTCCCCAAAAATAAATGTTTTGATTACTTTTATTCCTATTACAAGGAATGTAAACATCCCTTGTAATAGGAATATAGCACGACAGGTCCTCTTTACAGTGAGATATGGGGTCAATAAGACCCCACATCTCACCTCTAGGCTGGGAAGCCTGAAGAAAAAAAAAACGATCGCAGAGTATTGCGCAGGGAGTATTGCGCAGGGAGTATTGCGCAGGGGTATTGCAGAGTATTGTGTCGGGGGTATTGCAGAGTATTGTGCCGGGGGTATTGCAGAGTATTGTGCCGGGGGTACTGCAGAGTATTGTGCGGGGGTATTGCAGAGTATTGTGCGGGGGTATTGCAGAGTATTGAGCGGGGGTATTGCAGAGTATTGTGCCGGGGGTATTGCAGAGTATTGAGCGAGGGTATTGCAGAGTATTGTGCCGGGGGTATTGCAGAGTATTGTGCCGGGGGTACTGCAGAGTATTGTGCCGGGGGTACTGCAGAGTATTGTGGCGGGGGTATTGCAGAGTATTGTGCCGGGGGTATTGCAGAGTATTGTGCCGGGGGTATTGCAGAGTATTGTGCCAGGGGTACTGCAGAGTATTGTGCCGGGGGTACTGCAGAGTATTGTGCCAGGGGTATTGCAGAGTATTGTGCGGGGGTACTGCAGAGTATTGTGCAGGGGTACTGCACAGTATTGCGCGGGGGTACTGCAGAGTATTGCGCAGGGGTATTGCAGAGTATTGCACGGGGGTATTGCAGAGTATTGCGCAGGGGTATTGCAGAGTATTGCACGGGGGTATTGCAGAGTATTGCGCGGGGGTATTGCAAAGTATGGCGCAGGGGGTATTGCAGAGTATGGCGCAGGGGGTATTGCAGAGTATGGCGCAGGGGGTATTGCAGAGTATGGCGCAGGGGGTATTGCAGAGTATTGCGCAGGGAAGGAAGAGTATTGCAGGGGTTAATGCAGGGACGGCTGAGCAGGGATGGATGGATCTGTGACTGCAATAGTCACAGATTCATCCCACAGAGCTGCTGCCATCCGCACTCCCCCTCTCACAATGTACCACTCGGTACAGAGAGAGGAGGGAGGAAACGGCGTCATCAAATGACGCCGGTTTGTTTACATGTGATTGCTACATCATTGGACGGAGCGATCACGTGGTAAACAGCCGCTATCAGCGGCAATTTACCGTGATCCGTGATCCGCCGGGTCCCCTGGAACCGGCGGTCACAGACATTCCCGGGTGCGCACCCCAGGGGGCGCGCGGGAGCGCGATTTTGGGATCACGTTATATAACGTGATCCCCGAGTTAAGCAACCACCTTGCCGCCGCTATTTGACGGAGGATGGTGGGTAAGTGGTTAATTTCCTCCCCCTAGTGCTTATTTTTATTTAAGTAAGAGAATGGGTCAGGGAATGTATGAAGTTTTTGTAAAGTGTGATTGATTTATATATTTTGTGAGGATGGTTGTGCTCATGGTGTTGTAGAAATTTTATGAAGATGTATTTAATATGTATTGTCATAGTGTTCACCCATTGTTGTGTAGCGCCCCCTCACTTTCAGTGTGGGCGCTACGCTAAGGTTAGTGGGGAATGGGAGAGTTATTTTGCTCCCATTCATAATTGTGTTAAAGTTTGGGCTGATGTCATTTCAGAACTGTCCTGTGGGTCAGTCTGCACTCCAGGGGTGATGTCCCCACCCCTGGGTGGCAGGTGGAGCTAGAGGGGTTCTGACGGAGCCACTTTTCCCCAGCAGCCAATCAGAGGATTTCTCCCTCACGGGGCATGCTGGGGGAGGATATATCCGTGGCGGACACCATTTTTTTGGTTCTTCGTGGGTTCCAGGTTACAGGTGCGGCACCCACCTTTAGGGTGTGCACATGCAACGGGCCCCGGCGATATGGCCATCCAGGCTGGGGCCACATGCTACGCAGAGTTCCAAGCAGATGCTAAGAAGGGCCCCAGTGACTTACTGGGTCCCCAGCTATACTAAAGAGATTCTAAGTTGAGGACTGTATGGTGGGGGATCGGCTCAAAGAGAACCAGGAGGCAGGTGATCTGAGAGACTTGAACGAACCATCGGGGATCTAGTGACCAGCACACTGACAGGTACACTTTCACTGTCAAACCGGTCACTCAGCTGTGATTACTGGGAGGATCTGCTGATCTAATCAAGAATCTCAATGTTCTAGGCCTGTGGCTGAGGCATCCTTAGAGCCAGGTCCGTGGCAGGGGCTTGTTTTCCTACCAGCAATCTAAATTGACACTTCGGTTGCCAGGCTTGTGGCAGAGGTCTGTCCGGGGGCACTTTACCCACTCTGGCTAGAGTGGCAACGAACGGTGACTATTTCTACCGAAAGCAGGCTTGCTTTCATGTTTATCCAAGCCTGATACTGCAAGGTTCCTTTGCTTCATCAACCTGTCCTGTCTACCTCCTGTTGATGTTGGTCGTGTTTGACCGAGGAATAAAGCATTTACAAAACGTCACCCTTTTGCTTGGACATTCTATTATTGCTCTCACAGTTGCTGCAATCAATTTCCCTAGACTCGTCAAAGGTAACTAAACTTATGCCGATCCCACATCTAACCAGCAGCTCCTGAGGGAGTATTGCTACAGTTGGTTCTCCCGCAACCCGCTCTAAAGAGCTGACTGGGGCGGACTGAGACTGGTTGAGATAAACTTCCTGATTTGGAGAAGGGTGTTTGTGGAGTGGGGGTGTCGGCCGGCGAAAGGGCCCCTGTGTCATGCACAGATATTCGCCTGTGGGATGCGTCCACTCTGCAACCGCATTTTCGGTTTAGCGGATATATGCTTTTGCCATCTCTTGGTGCCTGATCAACACTGTATTGTGATTAGACATGTGCAAAAGGAAAAAAATTGTTTTGTTTAGTTTTTATTCGTTATTTAATTAATTTCGTTACGTTAAATTCGTTAAATTTGTTAATTCGTTTTCGGAATTTGATCGTTCTCGACCGAATTCGAAAACCCGGTTGAATTCAATCGTTTTCAACCGAATTCGAAAAACGGTCGAATTCGAAAAGATTTCTACTGGATTCGATAATATTTCTACCGGATTCTAATTCGATCATATTTTGATATATGATATTTCATCCGTTATTGTTAATATTTCAACCAAATTCGATGATATTTCAACCGGATTTGAAATTATTTCAACTGGATTGGAAATTATTTTAACTGGATTGGAAATTATTTCAACCGGATTTGAAATTATTTCAACCGAATTTGAAATTATTTCAACCGGATTTGAAATTATTTCTACCGGATTGGAAATTATTTCAACCGAATTGGAAATTATTTCAACCGAATTGGAAATTTTTTCAACCGAATTTGAAATTATTTCAAACGGATTTGAAATTATTTCAACCGGATTGGAAATCATTTCAACCGAATTTGAAATTATTTCTACCGGATTTGATTGTATGTATTTGTATTTGTATTATTGTATTTGATTACATTCTATTAAATTCTATTCTGTTCTTTACTATTCTTTGATTTTCATTCTATTGTTTTATTATTTTATATTCTATTTTATTGTATTCTTTTTTAGAAATTGATTTATATTTTTTAGATTTTGATTCAAACTTGCATTTAATTTTCATTCGAATTTGTTTTCGATTCGAATAGAATTTTTTCCGAATTCAATTTGAATTCTTTTCGAATTCGATTAATTTCGATTAATTTCTTTAAATTCGTTAATTTTGTAATTCGGAAATTCGGATGCATTCCGAATTTCCGAATAATGAAAAATTTGTCCGAATTCGAATTCGTAACGAAACGAAATGCACATGTCTAATTGTGATGTGAGCATGCACCTGCAGATAAGCTCCCCTCATCAGGAACTGTGTTCATTGGTTATTGTATTATTACTGTATCGTTATTGTATCATGCTGTTGTTGTATTATGTTGTATTCATGTATTATATGAAAAACGTTGTCTGGTCTGATGAGTCTGTGACATTCAGATGGTCGGGTCAAAATTTGCAATAAGAAACATGAAATCATGGATCCATCCTGCGTTGTATCAATGGTTCAGGCTGGTGGTGGTGTAATGGTATGGGGGATATTTTCTTGGCACACTTCGGGCCCCTTAGTACCAATGGAGCATAGTGTAAATGCCACGGCCTACCCGAGTATTGTTGCTGACCATGTCCATCCCTTTATGGCTCCAGTGTCCCCATCTTCTGATGGCTCCTTCCAGCAGGATAATGCACCATGTCACAAAGCTCCAATCATCTCACCACTGGACAATGAGGTCACTGTACACCAATGGCCTCCACACTCACCACATCTCAATCCAGTAGAGCACCTTTGGGATGTGGTTGAACAGGAGATTGTTTTACATTTGAGATTTGCTCCTTTTGTCTCTTATCTATTAGGCCTTGTACACACGATCAGTCCAAACCGATGAAAACGGACTGAAGTTCAGTTTCACCGGTTCACAGACTGATGGTCTGATGTGTGTACACACCATCAGTTCAAAAACCGATCGTGTCAGAACGCCTTGACATAAAACACAACGACGTGCTGAAAAAAACCGAAGTTCAATGCTTCCAAGCATGCGTCGACTTGATTCTGAGCATGCGCGGGTTTTTAAACCGATGCTTTTGCGTACTAACCATCGGTTTGGACCGATGGTCAGGCGTCCATCAGTCCGATTTTAAAAAAAGTTTTAAAACTTTGGACTGAAGGACAAAAAACTGATGGGCCGTACACACGGTTGTTTTGGACCAATGAAACTGAACTTCAGTCCGTTTTCATCGGTTTGGACCGATCGTGTGTACGCGGCCTAAGAGCAGATCAAGCTGCACTGAACATAACATGAGAGCTCAAAAGTTTTGGCTTATTTGGGAAGTTCTGTGTTCAGAACCTTGACATGTCTTAAACTCAATTTAATTAAGTATACTGGAGTTCGAAGGAGCCAATATTTGTTAACCTTATGGATTAAGTTTGAAATGTTTTATTTCCATCATACTAAGAGACTGTGTTTAACATCAGTTTGCTCACTAAGCATATAGTCAATTTATCTGGGCATTTTAGCTAAATTAGGTCTTATCTCTGTCCACCAGAGGTTACTTTAAGCAAGTCATATATACGCCCTAATCTTAAGGAAATATTAACCCTTGGATTGAATGCTTATCCTATATGAAAGGAAAAATAACGTTTTATGTTAATATAAGTTAACAAAGGAAGTCCTATTTTATAAGATAATAAAAAGAGAAGTATGGGAATTTATTTTTTCTAAGGGAATCATACTTACCTAGGTGGATGCAGCATCTCTCTGATGCTGCATCTGCCCCTGGTCAACTTTAAGACTGAATAATGAGGGATCAAACACAGCCAATCACTCAGTTCTCAGAGCTCCCTGAGCAGAGAGTCGGTGACTGTCACCAGCTCTCTGCTCTGCCCCCCCCCCCCCACGCTCACTGGAGTGTTGGGCTGTGGAGGGGGTGGGAGCAGCCAGGGGTGGATTTATTCAGGTGTTCAGGTGTTCAGGTGTGCTATCTATCTCTTTTGTGTTTGTGTGTATATATACATATACATATATATATACATATACATATATATATATATATATATATATATATATATATATATATATATATATGTATTGGGATGCTTGGCGTCCCAGTCTTAGTTCACCTGGAAGAACAGTCAAACATTCCCATAGACACACTCCTAAACCTTGTGGACAGCCTTCCCAAAAGAGTTGAAGCTGTTATAGCTGAAAAGGGTGGGCCAACTCAATATTGAACCCTTACGAACTAAGACTGGAATGTTATTAAAGTCCATGTAAAGGCAGGTGACTCAATACTTTTGACAATATATTGTATGTTGACAATATAGTAAATTATTTTGCAAAAGTTAAATCAGTGCTTAAAGGGACACGTTTTGAGTCAGTTGACGCTGTAAAGAAGAAAATGGCGGATGTGTTGAAACAGCAGACAGAAATACATTTGCTCCCTGCCTTTAACCAGAGTTAAAGGAGTTGTAAAGGAAATTTTATTTTTGCTGAAATGACTGTTTACAGGGTATAGAGACATAATAGTTAACTGATTCCTTTTAAAAATCATTAAAAATAGATAAAAATCATATAATGTACCTGCAGTTTTAGTTTCGTTTTTGCATCTTGTTTCCTGTGTCTCTGATGTACAGAGCCACAGAGCCAATACAGTGATGGTTTGTGAAAAGAAACTGATTGGTGCTGAGGGGTTTTAGACACACAGTAATCACACCTCCTTGATTAGTGACCACACAGAGAACAAGACTGCATCAATGTATTAGTGCAAAATGGGGAATATATTGAAGGGGACAATCATTAAATTTGTAATACATATAAATAAAGGTGAGTTATTTAATCAACACACCTCGTATGTACTTAAAAGTAATCAGAATTTATTTTAGTTAGGAAATTAGATATAGGGCCAGATTCAGGTAGAGTTAGGCTGGAGTATCAGTGATACTCCAGCCTAACTCTCACTTTGAGCCGGCGTTTCTGTTTTCAGTAAGCAGAAAACATGAAACGCCGGGTTGGAGTTACTATACGAGCGGCGTAATTGTATTTCGCCGTCGTATCGTAACTTCGTTCCCGCTGATTAACGCCAAGAATATGTTAATCAGCGGGAATCGGAAATTCACGGTCGTATTCGGGCGCGACGCAGTGACTTTCCGACGTTTCCGTAAGCGATATGCGGAGCAAAGATAAAGCAGCCCCCTAGTGGAGTATCCTATGTTAAGTATGGCCGTCGTCATCGCGTCGAAAAAAAAAAATATCGCGTCGTTTGCGTAAAACGTCCGTGAATGGGGATTGACGTCATTGACGTTCCCTGAAAGAATTTCGAGCATGCGCACTAACAGTCGACGCATGCGCAGTACGTTCGCCGCATAGTTAACATAATACACGCCGGCTCATTTTCGCTACGCCGCCGCAACTTTAGGAGCAAGTGCTTTGTGAATAACAGTACTTGCTCCTAAAGTTACGGCGGAGTAACGTAAATGAGAAACGTTACTCCAGATTAAAGATTCGCCCATCTACCTGAATCTGGCCCATAGAGTTTTATTTAAAGGAGAAGTCCAGCCTGAGCTTGTTTGGCTGGGCTTCTCCTATGGGTCACAGGAGTGCAAAACAAAGTTTTCAGCAGAGAGCGGGCTGAAGTACACGCTCTACTGACGTCACAGGAATCAGTCCAGGCACTGCATCATCGTGACAATCAGGGCTGTCTTAATGAGAAGGCATACCTGGGCACTGCCCAGGGGCCCCATCAGCATGGGGGGCCCCTGCCCTTTCCCTAAAGCAGCTGGTCATTGAGCCCGGGCTACCCCTTTACATCCCAGATATCTCCCCGGCACTCTGACCCCTCTACACCCTATACCCTACCTCCTACCTACTTGATTTCTGTTTTCCTGCACTGTCTCCATTGTAGGGGCCCCAGAGCATTACTTTGCCCAGGGGCCCATGATGGTATTAAGACGGCCCTGGCGACAATAATGATGCCCATGATGCGAGCCGCTGAGAGCCTTAAACGGCCGCTTCCCACCCCTCCACAGCTCAGGGCTCCAGTGAGCAAGGAGGACAGTCAGCAGCTCTCCACTCAGGGATCTGTGAGAACCGACTCCGTGCCATCGCCGGTGTTTGATTGCACAGTTCTCAGTGCAGAGGCGCCAGGGGACAGATGCAGCATCCACCTAGGTAAGTATGAATGGAGCATACAAATACTGCAGCTGCTGACTTTTAATATTAGGACACTTGCCTGTCGTGGGCGCCCGCAATGTCGGCATCCGAAGCCAATCAGCCTTGCTGCTTCACTTCCTGGTTCCCTACTGCGCAAAAAGCGGAAGTTCCATTTTTGGGTGGAACTCCGCTTTAAGTAAATCAACACATATTGACGTTGCTACATTTGTTCTGGGTATCTAGGTTTTTAATAACTTTTGGTCATGAAAGGGGTAAGCAACACCTATAGTGCCAAATAAACACCCTGTGATAAAAAAAAAAAATATATAAGTTTGGTTACATGATGGTAAAACATATTTTTGTACAATTATTGACAGATATGCTGAATATAATGTAATACTTGGTACATATTTTATGTTTAGTAAAGTACACGTTTGAACTTTTATATATCTGTTAATGGAAGTGGATGCGGCGTTGTTCGTAGAAGAAAATTATAACATTGAAGTCTTTGAAAGCCTCTCTGCTTTGCTGCATGGTGACTTTGTGCACTAGAATTTCAGCAATAAAAAGCGCCTGCAGTGGTTTTCTACAATGTGCATGAAGAGCCATTAAAGAAAGTTTCGGCATCATTCATTCAAATGATTTTACCCTAACTTTAGGAGACTTCCCGGAGATATTAAATGGGCCCTTGACTAGACATTTTATACGCCTTCATTTTAATAATGCCATGCAAATCTTCCAAGCGCTACTAACACCACATTTGTCAGAAGTCATAATACATTTGCCGTGGGTTGTAAGAATTTAAGTTAACTGGAATATGTTTAACCACTTCCATACCGGGCATTTTCACCCCCTTCCTGCCCAGACCAATTTTTCGTTTTCAGCGCTGTCACACTTTGAATGACAATTGCGCGGTCATGCAACACTGTACCCAAATGAAATCTTTAGGGGCCAGATTCACATAGAATCCGCGGCGGCGTAGCGTATGCCATTTACACTACGCCGCCGCAACTTACTGGAGCAAGTGCCGTATTCTCCAAACACTTGCTCCGTAATTTGCCCCCGTAAAGGGGGCGGCTTGTATTTAAATTAAGCACGCTGTTTGAAATAGCCCAGTGCACATGCTCCAGCTCACGACGGAAAACGTCAATGAAGCCGATGTGAGCATCATTGGCATAAAGCCCTATTCGCGAACGACTTAGTAAAACTACGTAAACAACGGAAAAAGACGACGCTGTCCCGACGCCATACTTAACATGGCATACGGCGGACTGACGTAAGGCTACCCCTCATATAGCAGGGGTAAGCTTACGCTTACGGAAATGACGGAAACGACGACGAGGCAGCGCAAAAACCTTCGGGAAGCGGCGTTTAGGCTCATTTGCATAGTCAAATGAGAAATCAATGTAAACGCCACCTAGCGGCCAGCGCAGAATTACATCTAAGATCCGACGGTGTAAGTGTCTTACACCTGTCGGATCTACACCGTATCTATGCGTAAGTGATTCTAGGAATCACACGTATAGATACCCGGGGCCAAAAACAGAGATACGACGGTGTATCTTGAGATACACCGTCGAATCTCTTTTGAGAATCTGGCCCTATGTTTTTTTCCCTCACAATTAGAGCTTTCTTTTGGTGGTATTTGATTAGCTCTGCGGTTTTTATTTTTTGCGCTTTAAACAAAAAGAAAGCGTCAATTTTGAAAAAAAAATCAATATTTTTTACTTTTTGATTCAATAAATATCAAATTTAAAAAAAAAAAAGTTTTTTTTTTTTTTTCAGTTTGGGCCGATATGTATTCTTTTACATATTTACTGGTTTGCGCAAAAGTTATAGCTGCTACAAAATAGGGGACAATTTTATTTCCTTTTTTTTTTTTACTAGTAATGGCGGCGATCTGTGATTTTTATTGTGACTGTGACATTGCGACGGACATATCGGACACTTTTGACACATTTTTAGGACCATTCACATTTATACAGCGATTAGTGCTATAAAACTGCACTAATTACTGTGTAAATGTGACTGGCAGGGAAGGGGTAACACTAGGGGGTGCTGAAGGGGTTAAATATGTTCCCTGGGAATGATTCTTACTGTAGGGGAGGGGGGACTCACAAGGGGAGGAGACCGATGTGTGATCCTCTGTACATCGGCCTCCTCACCTCTGAAAGGAGGTGGATCTGTGTGTTTACTGCCGTGATCACGAGCAACCACGGGTGCCTGGCGGACATTGCGTTTGCTGGGCACTCGCACCAGGTCCCGAGCGATGCCGCCCCCTAGCGGCCGCAAAGCAAAGGAGGTCATATGATGTCCACCCGGAGGGAGATACAGTTCCTGCCGACATCATATTACTATGGCTCGGTAGGTAACTGGTTAAACACAAAGCATTGAAACATCTGTGATATCATCTATAGAAGCTCTCTGGCTTTGGCCTTGCAAAACTTGTGTCATACCCAGGGAAGTCATAGGGACCACCTGTTGTAGACAGAGGCTCCTGCGCTACCGAGGGGGGTGGAATGGGATAGGGTCACTGCTGCAAACACCTGACACTCTGTCCTGGGCAGAGAGAAAAAGCAGATAAGAAAACAAGGGGAGTGGTGTCTGCGCTGTGAGAAGTGGGTGAAATCCAAGGGTGACAGGAGAATAGATCCCTAGGCTAGTGACCGTGGGTGAAAGCAAAAAAGGGGGGGGGGGGGTGGGGGCAAATTCAGAACGGAGTGATAACATACATGAGTCTTGTGTCAATAGGTATAGCGTCTATGTTACAGTGTAACACAAAAATGTGGAATACCAGGAAATGGCAAGTGACAAAAAAAGAAGTACAAATTCAAAAAAGCAAAATATATACACAATGTGCTAGTACATATAATGTGAAATCAGGGACAACTTCCCACTAGGTGCGCCCCTGGGTGCATAACACGGTGAGCAATGCAAAAAATATACAAATGCGAATCAATGTAAACAGTGAAAAAAATTCAAAAAGAAAGTCTCTGAGAGTGTTTCCCAAATGTCCCGGAAAAACAGGATCCAAAGATGGAGAAGTGGTGCCGGGAAAGGACGTTACACAGTGAGCACCTCAGGTGGTCCCTAGCCCCTCACCTCACGGCTATGGCACGGATATCCAAATTAAACCACCTCCAGCAGGGGGGAGAGGAATACACTTCAATGGGCAGAAACAACATTAGCACTCCTCAGCAGTGAGGCATGGAGAGGATACAAAGCAAGTTTTGATATAGTGTTAGGGCTATGTCTATGCAAGCATCATCAATCACTCATACATCCACTCACATGGAGGTGATGGATGGTGGGCCTATCTCCCACGAACACCGAGTTTGTCCTGGGTCCTGGATGCACACCTGGCTCCTCTTCTTCTGTGTCTGGACTGGGTAGACACTCGGAGTGGGTAGGGGGGACCCTCACACAGCGTGTATGTCAGGAGAGAGAAAGACCATAGTACAGCCCCGCAAAAATTGAACAAGTTTATTGAAAAAACATAAATGCACTCACATTTGGAAGATAAAACTGGGCACAGAATACCAGACAGACGACCGGGGGGTCTTGCTGCGTCAGGCGTGTGGACTCGGATGCTCCTCGATCCCAGGAGCATAGACATAGCCCTAACACTATATCAAAACTTGCTTTATATCTTCTCCATGCCTCACTGCTGAGGAGTGCTGATGTTGTTTCTGCCCATTGAAGTGTATTCCTCTCCCCCCTGCTGGAGGTGGTTTCATTTGGCTATCTGTGCCATAGCCGTGAGGTGAGGAGCTAGGGACCACCAGAGGTGTTCACTGTGTAACGTCCTTCTCCCGGCACCACTTCTCCATCTTTGGATTCTGTTTTTCCGGGACATTTGGGAAACACTCTCAGAGACTTTCTTTTTGAATTTTTTTCACTTTTTACATTGATTCACATTTGTATATTTTTTGCATTGCTCACCGTGTTATACACCCAGGGGCGCACCTAGTGGGAAGTTGTCCCTGATTTCACATTATATGTACTAGCACATTGTGTATATATTTTGCTTTTTTGAATTTGTACTTCTTTTTTTGTCACTTGCCATTTCCTGGTATTCCACATTTTTGTGTTACACTGTAACATGGACGCTATACCTATTGACACAATACTCATGTATGTTATCACTCCGTTCTGAATTTGCCCCCACCCCCCCCCCCCTTTTTTGCTTTCACCCACGTTCACTAGCCTAGGGATCTATTCCCGTGTCACCCTTGGATTTCACCCACTTCTCACAGCGCAGACACCACTCCCCTTGTTTTCATAGGGACCACCTACTCCATTCCCGAGTGGTAAATATAGCACTACCATATATATTTAACTTGGTGCATGTCATAATGTGTCTAAAGTTGTAAAAATTGTATAATGTTTAATGTATCTCTCTACAGCAAACCATCTCCCAGAAGAAGACCACTACTGTTTAGGTCAAAACGTGTCAGGGTTTTTACACAGTATAAACATTATTTAATGGAGCACTGTGTACATTTGTGTTTGCATTACTGTACTATGGAATATGTGTTGTAATACATAGCCAGGATATTCTTTGACCTGCCATATTGCTGCTACAAAACCCCTTAGAGGAATTTCCCTATATTGTCATAGGGACCATTAGGACATGGGATGCAAGGCCCCTGAAGTGTACAGAGGCTCACCATTCCTCTGTATATAGGACCTTCTCCTTAAAGTGGAACTTTACCCTATTCCCCTAATGTTTTTTTTCCCCTTGCCTACCTGATGCGATGTTCTACACAGGAAGGATACTCACCCACCCAGTGGATCCAGTGTTGTCCTGCTAAGATCCCCTTCTCTTTAGCCAGAACTCAGGGCTGGTGCCGCCAACTTCTTCTGTACAGGCACACCTCCCAATGACACGCCTGATTAGTGAATGGATGCTGCTGGAGCCTCCTGGGAGATCCACATCATATATCCCGAGAGGCACCAGGTGGTCCTGACATCATTTGCCTAGACCAGGGTTCTCCAAACTGTCTAAGCAAAGGGCTAGTTAACTGTCCTTCAAACTTTAGGGGGGTCGGACTGTTGCCAATGGGAGAAATAGGAGCGCCATCATAGGTATCAATGGGGAAATAGTGTGCTATAGGATAAGTCCCCCCTATCATTCATTGAATATCTCCCTCCATAAAAAAAAAATCCTTTCCCAGGGTACTTTCTGCAGGTATGGCTCGCCTGAGTTGCTCTGCAGAAATCATCTGGGGGCTAAAACCATGTGCCTCAGTATTACCAGCTGTGACCAAAATAGCACTAAGGAACGAACAACTGTTACAAATCAATCGACGATCAACAGTTAAAAATCACATCCATCGGCCCCAACCCAAGCACTTTTTATGTGCATTGGTCAACACTAAATCAGCAGTAAAACACCGTCAAGAAATCCACGATTTCATCCTACAATGCGATTTAGACTGCCTCTTTATAACAGAAAGCTGGCTCACAGCCGACTGTAACACCATTCTAGGAGAATTGGTGCCAGAAAACTATCGTATTATAACAGAAAACAGAGTGAGGCAAAGAGGAGGAGGCCTGGCAGTGATCCATAAGACGCACCTCGCGATCACAAAACCAGTTCTCCAGAACCCATTTCCATTTATGGAAACCCTCACTCTGCAACTACAACAAATCCCCAGGAGACCGTCCATATCCTACTCTGCTATAGACCCCCTGGTCCAAAATCACAGCTTCTCTCACCTTGGACATTGTTCATGTCCACTTACACCCTAAACAGTAAACATCTTTTGCTACTCGGGGACTTCAACCTCTGGGCTAACTCTTTACAGGATCCCGTTGCCGATGCCTGTATTGAGCACAGATTAGGGCTGCAACAGCTAGTATGTGGGCCCATACATACTTCCAGTCACACGCTTGATCTGATTTTCAGACAAGAGCTGGAATTAAATAGAATAAAAAATAAACCGTTGCCATGGACAGACCACCATGCATTTAAACTCACAATCACCATAAATGCCCCCTCAACAAAAACGTCAAAACCGGTGACAACACACTGGACTAGATCGCAAAATAAGCTCTACTCAGAGCTCTTCAAAACCACTTTAGGGAAAAAAATAAAAACAATCCAACCACATCAAACAGCCACAGAAACACTGGATGCCATAAACACGGCTCTACTACAGTCAGCCGACTTAGTAGCGCCCAAACGTAAAACCTGCATCCGGAAAAACAACTCCAGCTGGTTTATTGACCAGCTGTCGTTGCTAAAGCAAGAGCGCAGAAGAGCGGGAGCCGCTGGAAAAGAAGCTCTTCAGAGGAAAACCACGCCATCTACAAGGTAATAACAAAAAAATACCACAAAGAAAACTTCAAAGCCAAAAAAAAACACTTTTCCAATGCCATCACAAATGCCCTAAACTGCCCCTGCGAACTTTTCAAGCTTGTCACCCAGGCCATGAATCCGGTCTGTCTTGAACTACCCAACTCAGATACCCAAGAATTTTGCAATGAATTGTCAGATTATTTCATTACCAAAATTGAAAGAATCTATGAAAGCATTCAGCAAAACAGTACCCCCCCAACCCCCCCCCAATCATTCGCCCAATATCCACACAAATTCACTGCAATCAACAAAGTTCACCCTTAAACCCATCTCCATCGGTGCTACTAAAAATATCATCAGTGCCCTGCGAAAGGGCACAGCGCCTAATGATATTAACCCCCACCAAACTGGCACCACCTATAATGCAGCTTATAAACCAGTCCTTCAAGGAAGGCATAGTGCCCTCCCAGTTAAAAAAGGGCATAATCAAACCCATCTTAACCACTTGCTCATCTTAGGACGTCATATGACGTCCTCCACTTTGTGCGGGGATATCTGGGTGATGCCTGCAGCCACAGGCATCATTCAGATATCGCAGTCTTCAGCCGGCGATTCTGTGCACCATAAGAACGATCAAAGCGGCTTGAACGTTCTTATAGGTGGCGGGAGGGGACGTCACCAGGCTCTCCCATGCCATCGGGGCCCGGAGAGTGAATCGGCCGGCGTTCGCAGCAAAACCATAGAGATGACTGGTGACCAGACGGTCACAGTCATCTCTATGACCGTCGGAGAAGCGGGCGGGACATTATGACGTCACGCCCGGTACCCGGAATGTAAACACAGCCTGGAGGAGAGATGTGGGGTCTTATTGACCCCACATCTCTCCATAAAGGAGACCTGTCACACACTATTCCTATTACAAGGGATGTTTACATTCCTTGTAATAGGAATTAAAGTGATAAAAAAAAGGTAAAAAAAAGTATAAAAATAAAAAAAAGAAGTAAAAATAAATAAAAACATTTTTTTTTTTAAACGCCCCTGTCCTGGTCGCTCGCGTGCAGAAGCAAACACGCATGCAAGCCCCGCCCACATATGTCAGCACCGTTCAAACCCCACATTTGAGGTATCATCGCGTGCGTTAGAGTGTCAGCAACAATTCTAGCACTAGATCTCCTCTGTAACGCAAAAATAGTAACCTGTAAAAAAAATAAAGCGTCGCCTATGGAGATTTTTAAGTACCGAAGTTTGGCGCCATTCCATGAGTGTGCGCAATTTTAAAGCATGACATGTTTGGTATCTATTTACTCGGCGTAACATCATCTTTCACATTATATAAAAAAATTGGGCTAACTTTACTGTTTTGATATTTTTTAATTCATGAAACAGTTTTTTTTCCTAAAAAAAGGTGTTTGAAAAATTATTGCGCAAATACCGTGAAAGAAAAAAGTTGCAATCACCGCCATTTTATTCCCTAGGGTGTCTGCTGAAAAAAATATATATAATGTTTGGGGGTTCTGATTAATTTTTTTGCAAAAAAAAAATGTGATTTGTACATGAAGAGGAAAAGTGCCAGAATAGGCCTGGTGATTAAGTGGTTAAAGAAAAAAAAAAAAATCTCTCGTCTAAAGTCGTTCAAAATACAGCTGCCAGACTTGTGACTCGAAAAAAACCATGGGAATCAAACTCACCTTCGCTGAGAACCCTTCACTGGTTGCCAGTAATAGACAGAATTGCTTTTAAAGCATTCTGTCTGACGCATAAGTGCATTTATGGAATATCTATGCGAAAAAATAAAAGCTCACAACCCCAATCGCATTCTGCAATCCACCAACCAAAATCTGCTCCAGTTACCCAAAGCCAAATACAGGTCCAAAGGAGAAAGACGATTTGCACTCCAAGGTCCCAGACTATGTCCATTCCTTCCATTAGGGAAACCAAGACTGCTGAATCCTACCAGTCCAATGGCCTGATTAAATTCTCAAGATAAGATTATCCCATTTAGGGCCACCCCTGATAGGTACTCACAAGCCCTTTAAATGAAGGCCAATTTAAGACATTAAGGGAAATGTGCAGTGCTCAGTGGTTTTGCACAGAGCAGCCCAGATCCTCCTCCTCTACTTGGGCCCCTCTTTGGCACTCTTAGCCCCTCCCTCCTGTTGAGTGCCCCCACAGCAAGCTGCTTGCTATGGGGGCATCCACGCTGAGCCACAGCTCCCTGTGTCCACTCAGACGCAGAACCGCAGCCTGCCCCCTTTCTCTCTTCATTGGCTGACTGCCTTTGATTGACAGCAGTGGGAGCCAATGGGGCCATGCTGCTGTCTCAGTCAATATGGAGGGGAGTCCCGATCAGCCGAGATACTCCTGCAACATCGCTGGTTAGAGATGGGGCTCAGGTAAGTATTACGGGGTCTAAGGGGGGCTGCTGTACACAAAGGCCCAGATTCAGAGAGAATTGGATTCTCGTAGCGTATCAGAAATACACTACGCCGCCGTTTTTTACCGGGCTCTACGTGGAATCCAGGTACATTTTGTCCAGTAAACGACGGCGGCGTAGTGTATTTCTCCCGTCGCAATCCATCTAGACGAGTAGGGGGCGTGAAGGATTTAAAATAGGCGCGTTCCCGCGGCGATCGAACTGCGCATGCTCCGTTCGCAAATTTCCCGCCGCGCATTGCGCAAAATCACGTCGTTACGTCATTCGTTGTTTGAGTAGCGTCGTTTACGGACATTTCTATTCCCGAACGAGTTACGCAAAAAAAAAAAATTAAATTTGACGCGGGAACGACGGCCATACTTAACATGGGCTACGCACCGTTAGACCAGCAAAAAGCTGGTCTAACAGTACGTAAAAAAAAACAGACGTAAGCGATTGCGAAGACCGCTCGTATCTTCGTGGATCCCCGTAAAAACACATTTGCATATCCCGACGCATGAAAACGACGCGAACTCCTCCCAGTGGCCGCAAAAATATCGCAGCATAGATCCGAAGGCTTACAAAGACGTAAGCCTCTTGGATCGAAGCCCGAAGCCGCCGTATCATGGTTTGAGGATTCAAACTAGTGATACGGCGCGCAAAATTTGAAATTACTCCTGTCTAACACCAGTTAGACAGGCGTAATTGCTTTATGAATCTGGGCCAAAGGCTTTTTATCTTAATTCATTGAATGCTTTAAGGTAAAAAAAACCTTCTGACTTTGCAACACCTTTAAAACAAACCTCAAATCTCTGATGTCCAGTATACTGACTTTTCTGTGAGACCTGCAACAGTGGTAAAGTGGTAAATTGTAAAACATTTGTAAACACTCAACCACCAACATAATAAATGAATGCCTTTCCTGACCTCCCATACCCAGCACCCTCAGGCTCTCTGGGGCTAGAAACGGCCTTACTTCTCATATGACCTCAGCGAAGTTGCCTCTGTTGTCCATAAAGTGGACCTGCTTTCAACTCCAGAAGAGCTGACTATTTCACATAAATGAAAACATTTTCATGTTTTCGGCTAAACCCGGGGAACCCTCACTGGGCCTCCCCAATGTAATCTCTTGCAACCAGTTCACAAGTGTAAATGGTGCTTTAAAGCGTAAACCCCCGAACAAAAATGTAAATATATTGCAGCTTGCCACCCCCTGCAATGGCTGCATTTTTTTTTCAGGCTAGTTCTGTTTCCTATTTTTGCATATGTTATTTTGTTGGTTATCACATGGGATGCCATCAGTTTATGCAACACTGAAGGTGTAGGTTTCATATAAAATTTTATTATTACTATTAATATTATTACTAATAAAAGCAACAATAATAAGACAAAACAATAGTGCATTACAAGTACCGATACTTTTTTTCATGTACTCGCCGATACCGAATACCGATACTTTTTTTAAAATGTCATGTGACAGTTTTCAAACCACAATACAGACTAAGGATATTTTCCTTAGAATTGTGAAGAACTCTAACTCAAGACATTATAAAAGAATAAAAATGAGTAAAAATGATTTATTTGCTTGTCACGCAGTAGTAAAAAACTCAAAGAATTTTCACAGAACATGTTGATAAATACAAAAAAAGTATCGGCAGAAGCATCGGGAGCATTTGCGCGAGTACAAGTACTCCCGCAAATACTCGGTATCGGTCCCGATACTAGTATCGGTATCGGGACAACCCTAATAAGTATTATTATTATTTTGTACTGTATGTAGTATATTACTATTATTACTACTACTACTACTGTTAAAAATAATCATAATATAATTAATAAATATTAATTCATATATATTGATAATAATAATAATATAATGCTTTTTCTGTCTAAATTACTATTATTATTAATAATGCATTATTAATAATTACTAATTATAATACTATTATTATTATTACTTTTTATGTAGTATAATACTACAACTATTACTACTAATAATAAAAAGGTTACTAGTCATTCAATAATAACATATTAATGATGGTGATGATAATAAAAATAATATTAATAATAATAAATTGTAATAGCATATTCTTCTCATTAATATTATCAATATTATTATTATCACCATCATTAATATATTATTAATAAACAACTACTAACCTTTTATTAGTTGTAGTATTATACTACTACTACTACTACTAATAATAATTATAATATTATTAATAATAATAATAATAAATTGTAATAGTATATTCTTCTTCTCATTAATAATATCAATATTATTATTATTATTATTATTATCAGTAGTAGTAGTATATTATTATTATTATTTGTAGAAGTAGTAGTAGTATATTAATAGTAGTAGTACTGGTGGTATTTATACAATATAAATGTATTCTCCTAAAAACTATTGCTCAATTTTTTTATTTTTTGTGTGTATGTGTGTGTGTGTGTGATATTTACATGAAATAAAGTACAATTTTAT
Source organism: Rana kukunoris (assembly GCA_029574335.1). NCBI lineage: Eukaryota > Metazoa > Chordata > Amphibia > Anura > Ranidae > Rana > Rana kukunoris. Next base: position 522,292,534 of record CM056052.1, on the reverse strand, counting down.
TGCTGTTTTATAAACATAATATTAAATAATAACATACACTCAGCTTACAGGTTTAATGAGAGTGTAATATGTCTGCTTAATATACCGTGTTGAACAATGGTGCTGATTAAATAAAAAGTTATTCTCCCTCTATTATTTCAAGCTATTCATTAACCAAACTTTTCAAAAATAAATTTGTATTTGTTTCAAAATTCCCTTAAACCAGACTTGGCATTTGCTGTGAAGAAAAGCCGCAGTAAAAAAAAAAAAAAAACTCTCCTCCAGTAAATTGGCCTCAATGTCTTCATCATTTTAGACTTTTAGAAAAAAAGAAAATGAATTGTCCTCACCTGCGTCTCTTCAAACTAAGTTCTTCATGAGTCTCTGTTTTCTCTTCATGAGCATATGGGTATTAGAGCTTTTGATCTAGTTAATATTTTCTTACTCAAGAGTTTACTCAACCCAGATCATGATTGATCAATACCTTGCTGAAGGGCCGACACTGAGTGGGTTGTGAAAGAGACTCAGCGCTGAGCCCAGAAGGATGGAACTATTTCTGCATGATGTTCACAAATCATACAAAGGTCACTAATACACTAATAACATTCACCGTCATAAAAAGGTAAGAGCATTGAGCAGGTGTGTAATGTACTGTATGGTAGTCACTATCTGCTGCTTATCAATGTTTCAGTTACAGACAGAGTACTTTGTCATGTGATGACCCATGATATAGTGACCTCATGCTTAAGTGGAAATCCAGCCACAATTAGACCTTTAGACATTAGAGCCGCTTAAAATATAGGGAGAAAAAACACAAAGCCGGTTTTCTAGTCCACAAGTTTTATTAAACCTTAATGTTTTCATTACAAAAAGCCAACACGTTTTGGGGGGTTCCAATGTCTCCCTTCGGCAGGGACAGAACAAATGACAAAACATTAGGGGGCGGATTCAGATAGTATTTACGTTGGCCTATCAATAGATACGCCGCGTAAATACTAAGAATAGCCGGCGTATCTTTTTTTGCTATTCAGAAAAGAAGATACGCCAGAATTCTGCTAATATACGAGCGGCGTAAGTCTGTTACACCGTTGTATATTAGTTGCAGTTTTACGCGTCAAATATGTAAATTAGGGATTTACGGCGATTCCCGAACGTACTTGCAGCCTGCCCGTCGTACCTTACGTCGTTTGCGTAAGCGTTATTGCAAAATAAGATTACCCCTGCTATAGGAGGCGTAGCTAATGTTAAGTATGGACGTCGGGACAGCGTCGAATTGTACGTCGGGTACGTTGTTTGCGTAAATCGTTCGGGAATGGGGCTCAACGTAAATCACGTTCACGTCGTTTACATTGACAAATAGCGACGTGATTTCTGGGAACGGCCATCCAAAAAAAACGTCAATTACGTGGGGTCATGATTCATTTACATGAATCACGCCCCCACATCACAAATTTGAATTGCGCGGCCTTACGCCGGGTACTTTACGCTACGCCGCCGCATATTATGGAGCAAGTGCTTTCTGAATAAGGCACTTGCCCATAATATTTGCGGCGGCGTAGCGTAAACAGCATACGCTACTCCGCCGGACAGATACATCGCATGTATCTGAATCCGGCCCTAGGGGTGCAACGGATTAAAAAACTCACGGGTCGGATCGTTCCTCAGATCAGAGTCACGGATCGGATCATTTTTCAGATCAGCAAAAAAAAAAAAAAAATTCTCCCCCACTGTAATATCCATATCTCTCCCCGACTGTAATATTCACTCCCCCCCCCAACTGTAATACCCACATCTCTTCCCCACTGTAATATTCACCCCCCCCCCCCACTGTAATATGCACATCTCCCCCCCCCCCCCACTGTAATATCCACATCTCCCCACTAATATCCACATCTCCCCCACTGCAGTGGCCTCACTAGGGTTGGTGTCACCCAGTGCAAAAAAAGATGGTGTCACCCCCCCCCCCCCACCAACTATAGTCCCCCCTCAGTAAAGACTCCTCTCCCTCGGTGCAGACCCTCCCCAGCAGTACACCCCCCTGTCAGTACAGACACCCCCCCTGTCAGTACAGACACCCCCCCTCTCAGTACAGACACCCCCCTGGTAGTACAGACACCCCCCCTAGTAGTATAGACACCCCCATCAGTATGACTCCCAGTGGTGTCCCACAAGTGCGGGCTCCTCCTGCTCTGTGGGTGTAAACAGAGAGAAGGGCTGCGGCTGGGTGTACCAAGATGGCCCACGGTTCGGGAGCTAGGCCAAAGCCGCGGCCTTTCCTAATGTTATGGCCGCGGCGGCAATCCACGGGTCAGGGTGTGTGCCGATCCGAAGGGGGCGACCCCTTCGGATCACGGATGAGCAGTTATCCGTTGCACCACTACAAAACATGTATCTGATCTATAAGATCCACAATCAATTGATAAATATTACTTGTGCCTCTTATGTGGTTGCCTCAAACACATTGCAATATTAAAAAAAAATGTTCATCCCAAAGGTGTTCTACTGGGTTGAGGTCAGGGCAGTCAAGTTCCTCCAACCCAAACTCGGTCATCTATGTCTTTATGGACCTGGCTTTGTGTACGGGTCCAAATCATTTGGTGGAGGGAAATTATGGTGTGGGGTTGTTTTTCAGGGGTTGGGCTTGGCCTATTAGTTCTAGTGAAGGGAACTCTTAAGGCGTCAGCATACCAAGAGATTTTTGACAATTTCATGCTCCCAAGTTTGTGGGAACAGTTTGGGGATGGCCCCTTCCTGTTCCAACATGACTGTGCACCAGTGCACAAGGCAAGGTCCATAAATGGATGGATGGTTGAGCGAGTTTTAGGTGGAGGAACTTGGCTGGCCTGCACATTGCTACTTACTGCTATGGCCAGCTATAGATGGGGGTGGTGGACAGGTTTATGCTTGGCCTGCACAGAGTCCTGACCTCAACCGAGTAGAACACCTTTTGGATAAATTAGAGCGAAAACTGCGAGCCAGGCCTTCTCATCCTACATCAGTGCCTGACCTCACAAATGTGTTTCTGGAAGAATGGTAAACATTCATATAGACACACTCCTAAACCTTCTGGACAGCCTTCTTCCCAGAGAGTTTAAGCTGTTATAGCTGCAAAGAGTGGGTCAACTTAATATTATAAAAGTTAAAGTTCATGTGCGTGTAAAGGCAGGTGTCCCACAGGAAGAGAGAGTCGCCCAGATCAACAGAGCACAGAACATCACTGTAGCAGCTTAGATTTCAATTGCTGTGTGTTTCCAGCGCTTGCCGTCACATACAGCCCTGCCCACTGGTCTGGGCTTTGATAGACAGATCACCCGTCCAATCCCGGGACCTGTGGTGTATATCAAAGTCCCCGGTCCAGGAGACGGGGCTGTATGTGACGGCGAGCGATGGAAACACACAGCAATTGAAATCTAAGCTGCTACAATGATGTTCCTCTGGGCGCTAATGATCCGGCCGGCAATCCTCTTCCTCTCCTCTCGTCCCCTGCACAGGTAGGCTGCATTGATGGACACAGGAGAAGCAGCATTGATGGACACAGGTAGGCTGCATTGTTGGGCACAGGTGAGGCTGCATTGTTGGGTATAGGTAGGCTGCACTGATGGGCACAGGTGAGGCTTCATTGTTGGGTATAGGTAGGCTGCATTGTTGGACACAGGTATGCTGTATTGTTGAGCACAGGTGAAGCTGCATTGTTGGTCATGGGAAGGCTGCACTGATGGGCACAGGTGAGGCTGCATTGTTGGGTATAGGTAGGCTGCATTGTTGGACACAGGTATGCTGTATTGTTGAGCACAGGTGGAGCTGCATTGTTGGGCATGGGTAGGCTGGATTGTTGGACACAGGTCGGCTGTATTGTTGAGCACAGGTGAAGCAGCATTGATGGACAAAGATAGGCTGCAATGTTGGGCAAAGGTAGGCTGCACTAAAGGCACAGGTGGGGCTGCATTGTTGGGCACAGGTAGGCTATACTGATGGGCACAGGTAGGCTGCATTGATGGACACAGGTAGGCTGCATTGGTGGACACAGGTAGGCTGCATTGTTGATCCAAGTTGATTTGTTGGCACCTGTGGGATCACTGGATTATGAACTCTTTCACATGCTGATGGACTTATATATGTTGTGCACATGCCTAATCAGCATTTCTATTCACTTATATGTATTATTTAGCGCAATCTCATTTTTGGTCACATTGTTTTCTGTGTAGTATAACACTTTATGATTGCAGCTTTATTTCTTTGTCACATTAATGAGCGCAATAACATTTTTTTCACAGGCTGCATTGTTGGGCACAGGTGAAGTGTCATTGGTGGACACAGGTAGGCTGTATTGTAGGGCACAGGTGAAGCGTCATTGGTGGACACAGGTAGGCTGCATTGTTGGGCACAGATGAAGCTGCATTAATGGACACATGTAGGCTGCAATGTTGGGCAAAGGTGAAGTGGCATTGATGGATACAGGTAGGCTGCATTGTTGGGCACCGGTGAGGGTGCACTGATAAAGTTGTTGTTAATATTTTTAAACTTAATTTTGCATAAAACATTTAAATGTGATTTCATGAGATAATTTACGAGGGCGTGTTTAAGGGTGGAATTAGGGGCGGGGCAGCATAGGGGTTGGGTGGGACAACAAGTGGCGAGTAACCCTTGAGGCCTGGCTAGTAGCTCAGGACTTGAAATCTTAAGCCCTAAAATAGTGTAGATTATATTTACTTGTTTTAGCTTTTTTTTTAACATTTCTTCAGTTGCTTCCTGGTTTCTGGCCTAGGCCAAAATGATGTTATACATCTCAGGAGTCTTCATTGACATTTTTGTTTCTCAGCTAAGCATGCCCCCCTATCTGCATGCCTGAACTAAGGGCAGATGGATTTCAGGAAGTACTGTAAATGCTACATGTATCATCCGCCCTTACTCAAGATGGCCACAGCTAGAACTGCTAAAATAAAGCATGGAGACATGGATGATGGGCGAGTTTGCTTTGAATATGAATAATTTAATAAATAGCGTTTTCAATTTGTGGTACTCAGTTTAGTTCTCTTTCATTAATGCAATTCATTCTCTGGATGGAAGCGATGACATCACCGCCCCTCCTCTCCATATCATCCAAGTTCTCTCTTCTCCAACTTAGAATCTGACACTCGTTCCATTCCCTGTGTCTTCAGTAATACAGTTAGATCTCCAAAGCCTCAGAAAGCCGTATTCCTCGGAATCCTCCTATTGAGTGGATGAAGACGCTCACATTTGAGGGCCAAACTGATATAGATCTGTGAAAGAGACTGATAGAGATAACGACATACCAAGAGAATTGTCACCAAGTAATACAAAATCTATCAAAGTGTTTTTTTTTTTTTTTTTGTTCTTTAAGATGAGCTGACCTTAGCCCAAAATGTTCTCTTCTTTTAACAGCTTGTTAAATTAAAGTTATGTGTCCCGGCACTCTGGGCTTTGAGAACTGAGAAAAATGTGATTAAGTTCCTGACTGTGATAATATCAGGACTGTGATAATGGTTCGGCTTTGGATTTAAATCTGAGGCATTCTTCCTCCATTTCTTTTACCGTTTTCCGTCTAAGATGTTCCCCTTGAAAAGCCGGGACGCATGAATCTCATGAATCCATGAATCATGAAGTCTTTAGGCTTTTTATTGTACTCTATAACCACTTAAAGAGGAGTTCCACCCAAATTTGGAACTTCCTCTTGTTCCACTCCTCACCCCCATACATGCCACATTTGGCATGTAATTTTTTTTGGGGGGAGTGGGGGCTTCAGTAGGAGTGGGACTTCCTGTCCCACTTCCTGCTTCCGCCGAGGGGCTGGTTAGGCGATTAAGCCTTAATCGCCTACACCAGCCCCTCCCTGTAGGCGATCACATGGGACACTGACAGGTCCCTTGCGATCGCCTCTCCAATCAGCGGCGAGCCGCGCCACGCGCGCATGCGCAGTGCGGCTCGCGCATGCGCAGTGGGTGCCCGGCCGTGAAGCCGAAGGCTGTCACGGCTGGGTGCCCACAGTCAAGATGGAGACGCCGGCTGGGGAGGGGGGGAGAGGAGCGGACCCCCGGTCAGCGCGTCGCTGGAACGCAGGAGCAGGTGAGTGAGTGTTTATTAAAAGCCAGCAGCTACACTTTTTGTAGCTGCTGACTTTTAATAAACACAATTTTGGCTGGAACACCCCTTTAACCACTTAAGGACCGCCGCATGTACATTTACGTCGGCAGAATGGCACCGACAGGCACATCAACGTATATATACGTTGGTGCCTTGGGGGGGATCGGGGGTCCGATCGGACCCCCCCCCGTACATGCGGCGGTCCGCGCGGCTGCAGGAGCGATCCGACAAGTGGGGGCGGCTATCCGTTTTCATCCGCCCCCTCCGGATCGCTCCCAGCCAATGCGCGCGCCCGCCTGACCTGTCACTTCCTCCTCCTGTGTAAACACAGGAAGGAGGAAGCGACGTGATCTCTCCCTCGGCGTTTGTTTCAAGCGCCGCTGAGGAGAGATCACAACACAACAAGTAAGTCCTGCACCAACACTACACTACACACACACAAAATCACATTTAACCCCCGCGATCGCCCCCCCCCCCCTCCCCCTGTCACAGTGTCACTGAATGCAGTAATCATACATGTATGATTACTGTATTTAGTGTCAGTGTGACAGACAGTGTGACAGTCAGTCAGTGTTAGTGTCAGGGTAGCCCCCCCCCCCCCCCCAATAAAGTTTTAACCCCTTGATCACTGCCCTAGTTAACCCTTTCACTCCCTATTGCCAGCATCACTAAGCGATCATTTTTCTGATCGCTGTATTAGTGTCGCTGTTCCCGCTAGGTAGCTAATTTTTTTTTAATGCGATTTTTTTTTACTAAAGACATGCGGCTAAATAAATTTTGGCCTAAATGTTTGACTAAAATTTAGTTTATTGGTTTTTTATTATAACAAAAAGTAAAAAATATTGATTTTTTTCCAAAAATGTCGCTCTATTTTTGTATATAGCGCAAAAAATAAAAATCGCAGAGGCGATCAAATACCACCAAAAGAAAGCTCTATTTGTGGGAAAAAAATGACGCGAATTTTGTTTGTGAGCCACGTCGCACGACCGCACAATTGTCTGTTAAAGCGACGCAGTGCCGAATCGCAAAAACCCCTTGGGTCATTTGCCAGCGTATTGGTCCGGGTCTTAAGTGGTTAACAAACGCCCACTGTATATATACGTCCTATTTTTAAAGATGAATATCTCGGTAACAGCTCTCCCGCGCCCTCCGCTGCTTACCATAGCCGTCGGTAGCGACGGAGGCGATCGGGTCCTCTCTGCTGCTGTGTGGGGATGCGAGTGAGAGCAACATGGCCCCCACCTGTCCCCATAGCTCTGCTGGGCGGAAGTGACGTCAGAACGTCAGTCCCGCCCAGTGTCTTAAAGAGACATTTTTTGTTTACAGTTTTTCAAATGACAAAATTTCTTTTTTTTTCTTTTCATTTAAGCCTAAATATGAGATCTGAGGTCTTTTTGACCCCAGATCTCATGTTTAAGAGGACCTGTCATGCTTTTTTCTATTACAAGGGATGTTTACATTCCTTGTAATAGGAATAAAAGTGATAGTTTTTTATTTTAGTGTTAAAAATGATAAAATAAATACAAAAACAAAAACATTTTTTTTAAAGCGCCCCGTCCCGACGAGCTGACGCGCAGAAGCGAACGCATACGCGAGTAGTACCCGCATATGAAAACGGTGTTCAAACCACACAAGTGAGGTATCGCCGCGATCGTTAGAGCGAGAGCAATAATTCTAGCCCTAGACCTCTTCTGTAACTCAAAAAATGCAACCTATAGAATTTTTTAAACGTTGCCTATCGAGATTTTTAAGGGTAAAAGTTTGACGCCATGCCACGAGCGGGCGCAATTTTTAAGCGTGACATGTTGGGTATAATTTTACTCGGCGTAACATTATCTTTCACACTATATAAAAAAATTGGGCCAAATTTATTGTTGTCCTATTTTTTTATTCAAAAAAGTGAATTTCTTCCAAAAAAAGTGCGCTTGTAAGACCGCTGCGCAAATACGGTGTGACAAAAAGTATTGCAATGGCTGCCATTTTATTCTCTAGGGTGTTAGAAAAAAATATATATTGTTTGGGGGTTTTAAGTAATATATATTGTAATATATACTAATATATATATATTGTTTGGGGGTTTTCTAGCAAAAAAAAAAAACAGTTTTAGTCTCGTAAACACCAAATCTGAAAAACAGGCTCAGGGCTTAATTGGATAATATAACACGGTTATTGAGAATACATACTTGTTATCATTTTTATAACTCTCTTATTATTTTCTTTTATGGGTAAGATGTCAGACTTTACCATGCTGCATCTATAGATACGGTCATTTCTGGGATTTAGATAAAATGAAAGAGGAAGTAAACCCTTGTTTTTCCATTTTTTCCAAAAAATACACCTGCAAGAGAAAGTCAGCATACTAGCTCATTATGTGTCAATTACCTTAGAAAGAAGCCCCCGAAGTCCGCCTCGGTCCCGTCCACCGTCACCGCCATGTCCACTGGAGCTTCTTCCTTGTTTTCGCCACTCGGGCGCTGTGATTGGCCGGAGTGGCGATGATGTCACTCCCACGCATGCACGTGGGACAGGCAGGTCCACACACATGCGTAAAAACACAGCATTAACCCAGTTAATGCCATTTACAAAAAATGGCACCGCTCAGTACGCCTGCGCCGGTGCCAATTTCTTTTAAATCAATAGATTTTTATTGGATATTTCAAATTTTTACACCAATAGATACAAAAACAGTATTGTTCATTATATAAGAGGTGAAACATCATATATCATCAAGTATATAGATAAAATGCTAGGTAGGAAGAATAAGTACATTTAATTTCCGTATATGTATGGTAAAAGAATGTCTAGAAAAATGTAGTAATGGAACAAGATTCTAAGAGCAATCGCAAAAAGGAGGATTTAAAGGGTCACTAAAGGAAAAAAAATTTGGGCTGAAATGACTGTTTACAGGGTATAGAGACATAAAAGTTAACTGATTCCTTTTAAAAATGATTAAAAACAGATACAAATCAATCATATAATCAACCTACAGTTCTAGTTTTGTTTTTGCTGTTATTTCCTGTCTCTCTGATGTACAGAGAGCCAATAGAGGGCAGTGATGGTTTGTCTAAAACCCCTCAGCACCAACCCAGTTTCAGTTTACACACACAGTAATCACACCTCCTTGATTAGTGACCACAGTGAGAAAGCTCCCAGTACTGTGGTTATAAGGAAACAGACAACCAGGAAGTGTGGAGATCAGAGCTGAATTACAGCAACATCAAAGCAAAAATGAACAATGAGGACATGAAAACAGCACTGAAGTAAGGTAAAGGAAGCTATTTAGCTAAAAAAAAAAAATTCCTTTAGTGACCCTTTAACTCTCCCGGACACCCCCGAGGGGACTCATAGTTTCCTGGGAGGCAATCCTCTCGCAAGAAATGACAACTAAACTAAAAATAATTATAAGAAGGGAATGAAGTGAAGCTAATCAAGTCAACTTGTCATACCAGAGATCGGTGCCAGTTTCTGTGAAAATATCGCCACAACCCTGTAGGTTAAAGGGGTTGTAAAGGATTTTTTTATTTATTTTTTCATTATAAGCATCCTTTACCTGCAGACATTCCTCTTTTCACTTCCTCATTGTTCGTTTTTGCTCAGAAGTTGCTCTTTTTCTTCTCTGTTCTGTTCACTTCCTGCTTGTCTGATTGTTACTCACCACCGTAAAGGGAGGCTTTACTGCGGTGGTCATTGATGTGCTCGCCCCCTCCTGGGAACTACATCTGTGCGGCAGGACGCTCTCTACATGTTAGGGGCTTCAAGGAGGTGTGAATTACTGAGCGTGCCACAATGCACACTAGGAAATGTGGTTCTTACATGAATGAGCGGCGCAAACCAGGAAATAAATGAGAGAACAGAAACTAGAACGCCGGAGGTGATATAGATGAAGGAATTTAATAGGTATTTACTCTGGCGGAGGCTCGTTACCACGTGATCAGCCGTGTCCAATCACGGCTGATCATGATGTAAACAGGAAGAGCTATTGACCGGCTCTTCCTCACTCGCGTCTGACAGACGCGAGTAGAGGAGAGCCGATCGGCGGCTCTCCTGACAGGGGGGTTAGCGCTGATTGTTTATCAGAGGTTAGAGGTGAGGTTAGAGCTATGATATTGTTTATTTAGTAGCTACTTTAATTTGTACTGTATTGATTGCACTGGCTATTTCTTAAAGCGGAGTTCCACCCAAAAATGGAACTTCCACTTAACCCACTCCTCACCCCCTTACATGCCACATTTGGCATGTCATTTTTTTGGGGGGGGAGTGGGGGCTTCAGTAGGAGTGGGACTTCCTGTCTCACTTCCTCCTTCCGCCGAGGGGCAGGTAAGGCGATTAGCTTAATCGCCTCACTGCAGACCCTCCCTGTAGGCGATCGCCTGGGACACGTTACAGGTCCCAGGCGATCGCCTGTCCAATGGGACGGCGCAGCGCTGTTCGCCCATGCGCAGTGCCGCTCGCGCATGCGCAGTGGGTGCCTGGCCGTGAAGCCGAAAGCTGTCAAGGCCGGGTGCCCACACTTGAAATGAAGACACCAATACTCTGCAATACCCCCGCTGATAGCGGCCATTTACCACGTGATCGCTCCGTCAAATGACGGAGCAATCATTTGTAAACAAACCGGTGTCATTTGATGACGCCGGTTCCTCCCTCTCCTCTCTGTACCGTTCGGTACAGTGTGAGAGGAGAGGGGGGGGGGGGGGAGCGGGTGGCAGCAGCAGCGCTGTGGCTGGATCTGTGACAAATGCAGTCACAGATCCAGCCATCCATCCATCCCAGCTCAGCTATCCCTCCGCAATACTCTGCAATACCCCAATACTCTGCAATACCCTGCACAATACTCTGCAATACCCCAATACTCTGCAATACCCCAATACCCTGCTCGATACTCTGCAATACCCCAATACCCTGCTCGATACTCTGCAATACCCCAATACCCTGCGCGAAACTCTGCAATACCCCAATACTCTGCAATACCCTGCGCGATACTCTGCAATACCCCAATACTCTGAAATACCCTGCGCGATACTCTGCAATGCCCCAATACTCTGCAATACCCTGCACGATACTCTGCAATACCCCAATACCCTGCGCGATACTCTGCAATACCCCAATACTCTGCAATACCCCAATACTCTGCAATACCCTGCGCAATACTCTGCAATACCCCAATACTCGGCAATACCAAAATACCCTGCGCGATATTCTGCAATACCCCAATACCAGGGATGGACTGAGACCAAAATTTGGCCCTGGACTTTATCCAGACCGGCCCACTTTATGTTTGCAAACAAGAACAAAAACAGTATATAAACTATACACAATTGTGCAAAAAAACATAAATAGCATAACATAAAGGAGTCCTCACTCACCTCTTGTATTATTTCACTTATTCTCCTCTGTATTTTCCTCATTCTTCTCACACATTACTGCATGAAGTGGAGGGCGAGCTGCACAGCCATTACTTTGATAGGCTGTCACTGAAACCGGCCCACTGAGCCATCGGCCCACCGGGAAACTCCCTGTAGTCCCTATGGCCAGTCCATGCCTGCCCAATACTCTGCAATACCCAAATACTCTGCAATACCCCAATACCCTGCGCGATACTCTGCAATACCCCGATACTCTGCAATACCCCAATACTCTGCAATACCCCAATACTCTGCAATACCCTGCGCAATACTCTGCAATACCCCAATACTCGGCAATACCCCAATACCCTGCACGATACTCTGCAATACCCAAATACTCTGCAATACCCCAATACTCTGCAATACCCCAATACTCTGCAATACCCATTTTTTTAAAGCACCCCTGTCCCCGTGTGCTTGCATGCAGAAGTGAACGCATACGTAAGTCCCGCCCACATATGAAAACGGTGTTCAAGCTACACATGTGAGGTATCTCTGCGAACGTTAGAGCGAGAGCAATCATTTTGGCCCTAGACCTCCTCTGTAACTAAAAACATGTAACCAATAAAAGTAATTAAAGCGTCGCCTATGGGGATTTTTAAGTAGCGAAGTCTGGCGCCATTCCATGAGTGTGCGCAATTTTGAAGTGTGACATGTTGGGTATCTATTTACTCAGCGTAACTTAATCTTTCACATTATGAAAAAAAATTGGGCTAACTTTACTGTTTTTTTTTTTTTTTAAGCACAAAACACGCATTCAAAAAACTTCTGCTAAAATACCATGCGAGATAAAAAGTTGTAACAGCCACCATTGTATTCTCTAGGGTCCTGGCTAAAAAAGCATATATAATGTTTGGGGTTCTATGTAATTTTCTAGCGAATAAATTATGATTTTTCCATGTAGGAGAGAAATGTCAGAATTGGTCTGGGTGTTCCAGAACGCCCAATGGCGTTCCCTGCATGTTGGGCCTCTGTATGTGGCCACGCTGTGTAAAAGTCCCACACATGGGGCATCGCCATACTCGGGAGGAATAGCAGAATGTGTTTTGGGGTGTAATTTGTGGTATGCATATGCTGTGTGTGAGAAATAACCTGCTAATATGACAGATACAAGATTTTTTTTTACAGAATTTTCAGTCGTTTTTCTTTTAAAGCGCAAAAAATAAAAAACCCAGAGGTGATCAAATACCACCAAAAGAAAGCTCTATTTGTGTGAAAAAAAGGACAAAAATTTCAAATGGGTAGAATGTTGTATGACTGAGTAATTGTCATTCAAATTGTGAGAGCACCGAAAGCTGAAAATTGGTCTGGTTAGGAAGGGGGTTTAAGTGCCCAGTGGTCAAGTGGTGTCAACGTGTGTGTTTGTATACTTTGGGGGCTTTTAATTTTTTTTTGTCCATCCCAATTAGGTGTTCTAATTCATAACATCTGATATATTATATATTACCCCCAATATATAAAAGGTTGTCAGGTGCCTAAAGTAGGGGCTGATGGGCTGGGCCAGCACAGAAAATAACATTAGACCCCATGAGAGCCAAGGGTTATGACGTGTAAAGGGGGAGGGGGCCGTGTTAGGGAACGGACTCTTCCTGAAGAAGTATGTGCAGCACAGCGGCTCAGTGGTTAACACATCTGCCTTACAGCACTGGGGTCTGGCATCGGGAGCATTTGCGCTAGTACAAATACTTGCACAAATGCTCAATATACTAGTATCGGGACAACCCTATAAGCTTATAGCGATACTAGCAGGGCTTTTTTTCTGGGGGAACTTGGGGGAACTCAGTTCCACCACCTTTGGCCCAGACCCTTTGGTGCCTGCTCACCACAATCACTTGTAAACACCAGAAGTCTGGTTTCTGTGTTTACAAGTGACAGCTCTGCACTCTGTGTGTAACCCCCCTGAACTCTGCACTCTGTATGTAGTGCAATTCTGGTATTTAATGCCCCTTTAAGACCCTTCTACTGTTTGTGAAATCTGAACGGGGTCGTGGTTGAGTTCCTGCACCTATTTTCTGAGAAAAAATGCTCTGGATACTAGTATACTAGTATCAGTATCGGGACAACCCTATAAGCTTATATTGATTGGTTTGCGCAAAAGTTATAGCGACCCAAAAAAAAAGGGAATAGAATTATGGCATTTTTATTATGATTTTTTTTTTTTTACTAATAATGGCGGCGATTTGCAATTTTTATCGGGACTGCAACATTATGGTGGACACTTCGGCCACTTTTGACACATTTTTGGGACCATTGGCATTTTTACAGCGATCAGGGCTATGAAAATGCACCGATTACTGTAAAAATGTCACCGGCAGTCAAGGGGTTAACACTAGGGGCGATCAAGGGGTTAATTATGTTCCCTAAAGTGTGTTCTAACTGAAGGGGGAATGGGACTGACTAGGGGGAATGACAGATTGCTCTTCATACATTGTATGAACAGACGATGAGTAATTTCTCCACCTGAAAGAACCGGGAGCTGTGTGTTTACACACACACATAGGTCCCGATTCTCGCTGTCACGAGTGATCGCGGGTGCCCGGCGGGCGTGCTCGCATTGGCACAGGGGGTGAGCCCCCCTAGTGGCCACAGAGCGAAATTACTCCCTAGGTCACACTTAACCCCTTCGGGGTTTTTGGAAAGATAAATAGTTCATTTTATATACAACTATATAGATCAGACCAAAATGAGGGACAAATGACGAGGAAAAAGGGACAGAGGAGCATTGCTCCAAATCAGGGACAGTCCCTCTAACTCAGGGACACTTGGGAGCTATGGGCCAGATTCTCAGAAGAGATACAACGGCGTAACTCCAGATACGCCGTCGTATCTCTGTTTCTGAGGTGGTGTATCTATGCGACTGATTCTTAGAATCAGTTACGCATAGATTTTGCGTAGATCCGACTGGCGTAAGTCACTTACACCGTCGTATCTAAGTTGCAATTTTACGCTGGCCGCTAGGTGGCGTTTCCGTCGATTTCTGTGTCAAATATGCAAATGAGCTAGATACGCGTATTCCCAAACGTATTTATGCCCCGTCATCGTAGTTTATGTTGTTTGCGTAAGCGTAAGTTTACCCCTGCTATATGAGTAGTGTTGCTCACGAATATTCGCATTGCGAATATTCGCTACGAATATTGCATATTAGAGTATTCGCGAATATCGCGAATATCGCGGCGAATATTCGCTATTTCGAATATTCGAATGTTTTAATTTTTTTTTTAGAACAGATCACATCCTAGAGATCCCCATCGACGTCTAAAAGCATTGCTGGTATGATTAGAGACCTTGGGCCGAGTAGCTGCAGCGCTCATTTTATATTGCCGAAAAATCGCAATGCGATTATTCGGCAAATAGCGATATCGCGCGATTATTTTATATTGTAATATATCACGAATATTCTGAGCCAATCAGAGTACTCCATTCCGCATTTCTCGAAATTTCGAAATTATTTTGTATTGTAATATATCACGAATATTCTGAGCCAATCAGAGTGCTCCATTCCGCATTTCTCGAATATTCGCAATTATTTTGTATTGTAATATATCACGAATATTCTGAGCCAATCAGAGTGCTCCTTCCGCATTTCTCGAATATTCGCAATTATTGTGTATTGTAATATATCACGAATATTCTGAGCCAATCAGAGTGCTCCTTCCGCATTTCTCGAATATTCGCAATTATTGTGTATTGTAATATATCACGAATATTCTGAGCCAATCAGAGTGCTCCTTCCGCATTTGCCGAATATTCGCAATTATTGTGTATTGTAATATATCACGAATATTCTGAGCCAATCAGAGTGCTCCTTCCGCATTTGCCGAATATTCGCAATTATTGTGGATTGTAATATATCACGAATATTCTGAGCCAATCAGAGTGCTCCATTCCGCATTTCTCGAATATTCGCAATCGCAATTCGCAATTCGCAATCGCATTCGCATTCGCGATAGCGAAAATTCGCAATCATTTCATTTCGAAAATATATCACGAATATTCGTATTTAGCGAATATCTGTCGAATATTCGACTATATATTCGAGATATATCGCGAATTCGAATATGGCATATTCTGCTCAACACTATATATGAGGGGTAACCTTGCGTAGGTTCGGCGTACGCCATGTTAAGTATGGATGTCGGGACAGCGTCGTGTTTTTCCGTCTCGAATAGGGCTTTGCGTAAGTGACGTTCACGTCGGTTTCATTGACTTTTTGCAACGTGATTTGGAGCATGCGCACTGGGCTACGTTTATGCGGGGATACGCCGGACCATTTACACTACGCCGCCGCAAATTACGGAGCAAGTGCTTTGAGAATACGGCACTTGCGTCCAAACTTGCGGCGGCGTAACGTAAATACGATACGCTACGCCCCTGCTGTCATTTACGGCCAGATACGAGAATCTGGCCCTATGTGTTTATTTACCCTGCTGGAGAAGGAGCAACCATTGAAATGGATGTGCATGAGATATTCCAACATGAAAGTATACTGGAACATTTACAATGTGACCTATTTTGCCATCTAGTGGTTGTTTGCAATAGTTATATTGGCACAATTGGGCATTCCATTCCATTTACTGCGTAAAAAAAGTAATCCCAGGTAATCCGAGGCCATTTCTGAGTGGAACCTGTCCTGTTAAACCGCTGTATGGTCTTGGCCACCATGCTGCAGCTTAGTTTCAGGGTCTTGGCAATCTTCTTATAGCCTAGGCCAGGGGTCTCCTAACATTTTAAACAAAGGGCCAGTTTATTGTCCTTCAGACTTTAGGAGGGCCGAATTGTGGCCAGCAGGAGTAGAAATTGTACTAGCATCAGTGGGAGTAAACAACACCATGTTTGGTATTGGGAGGGGAGGGGGAAGGTTGCCCTATTGTTGGTATCCTAGGGAAGAATAGAGCCCTCATTATTTGTGTTGGTGGGAAAAATGGTGCTCCATTTCTGGTGTCAGATGGCAGAATAGTGTCTTGTATCAGTGGGAGGAATATCGCCCCAAGGGCCGGGTAAAGGCAAGCAAAGGGCCACATTTGGCCCTCGGGCCACAGTTTGGAGACCACTGGCCTAGGCCATCTTTATGTAGAGCAACAATTCTTTTTTTCATATCCTCAGAGAGTTCTTTGCCATGGGGTGACATGTTGACCTTCCAGTGACCAGTATGAGAGAGTGAAAGCGATAACACCAAATTTAACACACCTGCTCCCCATTCCAACCTGAGACCTTGTAACACTAACGAGTCACATGACACCGGGGAGTGAAAATGGCTAATTGGACCCAATTTGGACATTTTCACT
The DNA here is from genome assembly GCA_029574335.1 of Rana kukunoris. Taxonomy (NCBI): domain Eukaryota; kingdom Metazoa; phylum Chordata; class Amphibia; order Anura; family Ranidae; genus Rana; species Rana kukunoris. The sequence goes on along the minus strand of CM056052.1, from coordinate 522,275,766 downwards.
TATGGGTGTACTCACTTTTGTTGCCAGCAGTTTAGACATTAATAGTTGTGTGTTGAGTTATTTTGAGGGGACAGCAAATGTACACTGTTATACAAGCTGTACACTCACTACTTTACATTGTAGCAAAGTGTCATTTCTTCAGTGTTGTCACATGAAAAGATATAATAAAATATTTTCAAAAATGTGAGGGGTGTACTTACTTTTGTGAGATACTGTGTACAGTATATATATATATAAAGTGTTGTGTACATTTTTGGCATCATATAAATACCTAAAACAAATTCTAGAACTTAGCAAATATGTGATTTAGCTTGACAGAAGCCACATAGAAAATACTGTGTCTATCATGTATTGGTATTGAGTGGTGTTGAGATTACTGATCTTACTTTCCTTAGACCCTCAGGCCCTCATTTGTTATCCAGTAGACTTCTGTTGCCTTTTGCGCACATGTTTTATACAGAGAATGGCTCATTCTTGTACTTTATATTATGCTGTTTATCAAAACCTTACTCTAAATCTAATCTGCACACAAAGGCAATATCAGATCCGCAAAAATTTCATTTTTTTTTTTGCCGTAATGAAAAGTCACAATCATAAGTCGTGCTTGGCTGCTGTATCCAACATTTATAATCTTAAAATTGTGTTTGTAAACTTGAGGATCAGAACGGATGGCATTGTTCTGCTCTAACCCTCCAAACTTAATACCGCACTAAGTCATCTGTAAGCAGCAAAAACCTCAGTTCGAAACAACGCACAGCGGCAGATGATGGAACGGGAGACACCGAGGCGCCTGAGTTCCAAATGCTATAGACCAATCTAGCAATAACTTAAGGTATCCGAAAGAAAAAGAAACCATGTGCTTATTTTCTTTGGTTTTATTGATCTCAATGGAATTCTGAAACAAGAGATGAGTTTTAGTAAATATATATATATAAAAAACTGGAGCAACACCAAATGTTCAAGCAATTATAAAACTTTTTAAATCCTCATAAAGCCCTGGTTTTTATATGCTCAAGGTATGGTGTTCAGCTTGATGCAGAACCCCACCAAAAAGGTTTAAAGTGGAAGATTTTAAGACTGTATGGGTTCCCGTTGTGGAGGTTAACCCCTTTTATTGGCCCTGGTGACCATTGTCTAAGGCGCCTGCAAACCGACCCTAAACAGCGGCAGCTGTTTCTCCAGTGTGAAACCCCGGTCTTGTGCATCATCTTTAGGCCCCTTTCACACTGGGGCGGGAGGTGCTGTCGCGGTATAGCGTCGCTAAAAATAGCGGCGCTATACCGCCACCGCACCTCCCGCCCCAATGTGAAAGGGCCTAAAGATGATGCACAAGGCCATTGTTACTAAGACAAAAAAGGGATGCCAAATCCAAAATGTTACAGGAAATCTTATGCCGCGTACACACGACCGTGTTTCATGATGTGAAAAATGCAATTTTTCAAATTGGTCATTAAAAATGATCGTGTGTAGAGAAACACGAGAAAAATGGGCATTAAAAATTTAGAACATGCTCTAATTTTTCTTGTTGTTTTTCACATAGTGAAAAACGGTCATGTGTAGGCTTTAACGACTGGGAAAAAAATGTGCTTGCTCAGAAGCAAGTTATGAGACGGGTGCACTCGTTCTGGTAAAATTAGCCTTCATAATGGAGATAGCAAATTCATCACGCTGTAACAGACTGAAAAGCACAAAGACTGAAAAGCGCGAATCGTCTTTCACCAAACTTTTACTAACACGAAATCAGCAAAAGCAGTCCAAAGGATGGCGCCATTTAAATGAAACTTCCCCTTTATAGTGCCGTCGTACGTGTTGTACGTCACCGCGCTTTGCTCAAGCAATTTTTTTTTCACGATCGTGTGTATGCAAGGCAGGCTTGACAAGAATCACATTGAGAAAACGTTGTTTTTTTCCTATGACATGAAAAATGGTCATGTGTGCGCGGCTTTACATTTTGAATATCCATTGTTGTAAAAAGTGGAAATTTATTTTGCTTTAGGGAGATTTCCACTCACTCTTGGGGACAGTGAGGAATACATTTTAAACAGAGGTTCTAACTGAAGAAAATATGTAATAAACAAACTAATATAAACTATATACCTTGTCTAAGCCTATTATTAGCTAGTCTATTAAGACTCTGCTAAGCACAATAATATAAGGTTACCTATAAAAGTAAACACACTGCTGCCAGTAAAACATAATATTTCATTTATTTCCCAAGAAAATAGGATTATGCTAATTTCACACACTAAACAGCAGAATATTAAAAGTACTTAACACAATTCTCTAGACAGACTCACATAAGCAGGCCAGGAACCAAAAGGGAAAAGGGGACTCTTACTCTTCCTTGTGTGCTTTTTACATTCATTCAGCCTCACTCATAACTACCCCCACTTGCTTCCTGTCCAATCAGATATTGCCAAGAGGTAGTCCTTGCAATATAGAATATTGGCCTCTAGGGGTAGCATTGTCCATGTACCACACACACACACAGGAGCTTGTTGAAATTTTGATCTTTGTCATCAATCATCCTGGCAGCCATTGCTCTCTTTGAAGCTTGTATCACACCAGGTGTGCTTGAGCCAAGCCCTTGTTAAATGCAGATTCTGATATGCTACAAAGCTTGATGTTAACTGATTACATTCCAACTTGGGCCCATCTGATTGCATGAACCAGGTAGCGAAATTCCAGAACTATGATATTAAACCATGTTCCTTTCAACACTAACTCTTTTCCACAAAGAAAAAAAAATCAGCTGGAATTGCACTTTCTAATGTCTGTAACACTGTAAAGTCAGCAGATCTTCCACACCTTCAGAATATAGCAGAGTCTGACAGGTGTTCAGGAGATGTCTCTGCCACCTCTTGAATGCCTGATTACAGGACAGCTTTGCAACTGCAAGTCAAATGTTCGGTTCGCGTTTTGCAGCGCAGCCCTATTGAATTCAATGGGTGAGTTTGACAGGCAGTGCCGCCTCTCAAATTTTGCACTTCAAAGTTTAATATACTAAAGCTGTGGTATGTGTGCAACCCTATCCAGCTGTATTGTTACAATTTCAGGTGGGCAGCTGGGCTACCCAGAACCACGGGTGAGCCACATGTTTTTACCATCCCCTGCTGCCTATCTTAAAGCGGAGTTCCACCCAAAAGTGGAACTTCCGCTCATCTGATTCCCCCCCTCCGGTCACAGGGGGGACAGGAATCCTTTCCCACGTCCAGGCCGCGGCCAGTGATTTAAGCACGGGGCTCCCTCCTCCTCCCCTGGCTGCAAGGCCAGTAGGAAAGAGGAACGGGCTTTGCATATACGTAGTAGGGCTCCCGGCGTGAAGCCGAAAGGCTACACTGCCGGGTACCCTTACCCGGAATGGCGGCTGCAGCACCTGACAGCTGATGGAAACATCAGTGCTGACATTGATGGACTCCAGGACAGGAAATGTCCATTTATTAAAAGCCAGCAGCTAAAGTATGTGTAGCTGCTGGTTTTTAATTTTTATTTTTTGGGCGGAACATCGCTTTAAAGAGACCTAAAGTAAATGGTGAAGCCAGTGCTTAACAATTCTACAGTGTGCAGTATTAACTGCTTGATTTAGTCAGCTGCATGCATGTGCCCTGCCCTAACATGAAGAAAATGGATTTCATTTTCTTAACGACTTGTCTACCAGGGCAATTCCTTTATTTTTCGTACATATGTTATAATCTGCATGTTTTGCTAAAATTACTTTAACCCTTTGGTTCCGAGTGCACGGCGGCCGGGCCTTGGGACCTAGTGTATTTTGCGTGCAATAGCCCAGACAGTGCTGTGGTCAAGAACGCGCACCTTGCGCACTTCCGTCACAGTAACTGGCGGCTCACGGAGAGATCTCCAGATTTCAGGGATCAGTGTGGTGTTGTGGACCTGGAAAAGTTAATGTGTGAGTCTGAGACTTTTAGGAAGGAAGGCTCTTCCACTGTTATTCCTGTGAGATGCAGGGTCAGGTCTTACTTTGATACTATTAGCTCTAGGGGGAAAGCAAATGATGAGTACCAAAAATGGTGGAATGTGATTTAACTAGGCTCGCCACCCATATGCATGCACATGGTAAATGACAATCTCACCTTTGATGAGTGTGAATCATTACTTAGATTCAGTAAAGATCCTGACATTATAATCATAAACTCTGATAAAGGGGGACTGATTGTAGTACCGGATGCATCAGCTTACAGAGATTGGAATGGCGCAGCGTGACTCGCGCATGCGCAGTAAGGAACCAGGTATTGAAGCCGCAAGGCTTCACTTCCTTATTCCCTTACCGAAGATGACAGCGACAGTACCCAAGAGCCGAGGGACAGATCAGCTTCGGCTGCCGACATTGCAGGCACCCAGTATAGGTAAGTGTCCATATATTAAAAGTCACCAGCTGCAGTATTTGTAGCTGCTGACTTTTAATTTTTTTTTTTTCCGATGGAATTCCGCTTTAAGGAAAAAAATAAAAATTAATTTCCTGTGGCAGCTTATAGGTGCTATATGGACACACAGAGCCTTAACCACTTAAGGACCGCCTCCTGCAGATATACGTCGGCAGAATGGCACGGCTGGGCACAGGCACGTACATGTATGTCCTCTTTAAGGGTCCAATGCTCTGTGACCACGGTCCCAGGAGCTGAAGAACGGCGAGAGCTGTGTGTAAACACAGCTTCCCTATTCTTCACAGTGGCAGCTTCATTGATCGTGTGTTCCCTGATATAGGGAAACATATGAGGTCACACATAACCCCTACAGCTCCCCCTAGTGGTTAACTCCCAAACTGCAATTGTAATTTTCACAGTAAACAATGCATTTTTATAGCATTGTTTGCTGTGAAAATGTCAATGGTCCCAAAAATGTGTCAAAATTGTCCCATGTGTCCGCCATAATGTCACAGTCACAAAAAAAAAACGCTGATCACCGTCATTAGTAGTAAAAAAAATGTTTTTTTATAAAAATGCAATAAAACTATCTCCTATTTTGTAAATGCTATAAATTTTGCGCAAACCAATCGATAAATTGGTAGAAGAATACCTATCGGCCTAAATTGCGGATTTTTTTATATATATATATATATATATGTTGGGGGGATATTTATTATAGCAAAAAGTAAAAAATAATGCATTTTTTTTCAAAATTGTTGCTCTATTTTTGTTTATAGCGCAAAAACTAAAAACCGCAGAGGTGATCAAATACCACCAAAAGAAAGCTCTATTTGTGGAGAAAAAAGGACACCAATTTTGTTTGGGAGCCACGTCGCACGAGCGCGCAATTGTCAGTTAAAGCGACGCAGTGCCGAATCGCAAAAACTGACCAGGTCCTTTACCTGCCTAAAGGTCTGGGTCTTAAAGCGGATCTCCACCCTAAAGTGAAGATCCGCTGATCGGAACCCTCCCCCCCTCCGGTGTCACATTTGACACCTTGCAGGGGGGAGGGGGGTGCAGATACCTGTCTAAAGACAGGTATCCGCACCCACTTCCGGCCCGCAGTCTCGGGCAAAAGACGGGCTTTTCCCGTTGCGTGCTGGGAACTCTCAGCTCCCAGCACACAGCGGGAGCCAATCGCGGGCGCAGCGCGACTCGCGCATGCGCCGTAGGGAACCGGGCAGTGAAGCCGGAGCGCTTCACTTCCTGGTTCCCTCGCCGTGGATGGAGGGGGGAGCAGCAGGGTGATGAGCGATCGCTCATCCTCTGCTGCGGACGCCGCTGGACTCCAGGACAGGTAAGTGTCCTAATATTAAAAGTCAGCAGCTGCAGTATTTGTTGCTGCTGGCTTTTAATATTTGCTTTTTGGTGAACCATCCGCTTTAAGTGGTTAAATTAAGATTAAAAAAGAAAGAGGCATTTTTTTTTTTTTTTGAAAGCAATACACAGGGGAATAAGCCAGGGTTTCCCTTTAAGGTCACTTATGTCTGTCTATGAAAATTTAATTAGACAGTTTACAGGAAATGTAAGTGGCGACAATTATATATCTACGGGAAGGGGTCAGGTTTGGACCTGTGACAGAAAATATGCAAAAGTTTTTGGCTCAAACCTTTTTTAACATTTAATTTGCCATGTAATACAATTACAGTCCATTTAAACTTCTACAATTTTTACTAACAACCAACAATATGAATAACCTCATATAGCTAGAAGCAAAAAAGACGAAAGGAAGATCACAGGTTTCTGCACTGTCAAGCACTTCTACTGTTCATCGTGTTCAAAGAAGTTCATCTGATTATGTTCTGCTCATTGACTGCTGATTAGTTGGAAGTGCTGAGCAATAAAATAACAAACATCTCAAGCATTTTCACTTCTGCTGGTGGATTTTGGCAGACTGATAAAAGACAATTGTATGCAATAAAAGGATACGACTTCCCAGTCATAATAACATTTTTCTCATAAGTGGTGGAGGCCATAGTCAACAACTAAAATGTCTATATCTATATATTGTGGGAATTAAAGGGGTTGTAAAGGTAATTTTTTCCCCTAAATAGCTTTCTTTACCTTAGTGCAGTCCTCCTTCACTTACCTCATCCTTTGATTTTGCTTGTGTAGCGAGGTCATCCTGTCAGAGCTTCATGACATGTCATCCCCGCTGGACTTGTACTCCAAATTGTAAATATGTTGGACATTGTTCTGCAAGTTATGCATTGCGGGACTATCAGTAGCGGGAGATACGGACTCCATGGACTCCTCGGAGAAACAGACTACATTTCCCGCAATGCTTTGCCATACAGGAGGATGTGACGTTTCGCTGGAACCGGTGGAGGAGGTTACTTGAAGAAGGGGAGTGGCGCCTTCTCGCTCTCTCGGGACCAGCCTTTTCTCCTGCGCGGAGCTGCTGACAGGGACAGCTAGGCTAAGGTGACCAGATTTTTAAAATGAAATCCGGGGACATATTTTTTTCTTTACTAGTAATGGCAACAATCAGCGACTCTCTGCCCGTCGCCGCCCGCCTCACAGCCTCTCAAGTCTTACTCTTCGGGCCCCGTCTACTACTGGATGGGAAGCGGAGGAAGGCAATGAGATTGGCAAACGGCTGGCTAGGATTTGAGCCAAGGTAGAAGAACATGTGAGCGGAGCTGGATGGGCATGCGCCCGAAACTGAAGAAATATTTCTCCGATCTGCACACGATCATCAGAAAGGGGCACAGATAATGGGAAAATACAACCCCCTAAGCTAGTAGGCACAGCGGAGCGGGGGGGTGTAATTCAATTTTTTTTATTTTAATTCTGCACTGTCTTTGAAATTGCCCCTGCCCCCTATTAAATCCAATCTGGGGACAAAACCAGGGACAGACTTGATCCGGGGACAGTCTCCTCAATCAGGGGACTGTCCCCTGAAACTGGGGATGTCTGGTCACCCTAAGCTAGGCCGGAAGCCTGGGCCTAGTTTCGCCGGGAGACCAGCCTTTCTAGACGGAAGCAAGGCCCCGGTATCCAGCCGGTGTTCCCGGGGAGAGAAGAGGCAGCCCAGCTGACAATCGTAGCAGCGCAACACCCTCGTCTGGGATCCTGTGTGCTGTAAAGCGACATCTGGCCAGCGTGCCTTACATCCTGAGGAAAAAATCAGGCAGGTCGCCTGTCGGGTGAGAGAGAATACCTGCTCAGCTTCTAACTTTCTGGTTATCATTGACACCCAGCTCTATCTCACAGGCCACGGGCAAACGTTTGGCCCCTAACTGAGACTTAGAGGCCCAGTTAACTGCTCTAGTGTTTTACAAGGGTATTGACGCTGACGAGCGATCAACTTCACAACGCTCTGCCACCATAGACATTCTGTTGTAGGATTTTCTTTAACTGTTACCCACAGATTACAATTTTAATGTGCATCAACCGGCCACCACGCAAATATTGATTGATCCGTGGGACTGCCCACTAAGGGTGCTCGCGAGCATAGACTGACCTTAAGTTTAGACGAGTGATACCATTATTAGGTCTAGGATAACCTATTGATTCACACTGATTGTTGATTCTTGCAAGGGAAATTTACTCATTACCTTTAATCATATTTACTGTGTGGAAGATATTTATTTGCCTGGAGGGACCGTTCCATTACAGCAGGTAATTCATTGTTGCATTGCCATAGTATATTGTGTGCCTGCTATTGTGACCCTGGCCCAGCAGGGGTCACAATATCCCACTGCCAGGGTTTTTCTGATGTGTCAGGGGCAGTTCGAGTTAATTAAACAGGGGTGATTCAAGACAGAGAGAGTAGATCCCAAATCAACCAGTGGCTCCTTCGGGGGTAGCGCTACACTTTTAAATGTCCTTATTTCTTCTGAGAAATCCTCACTTCCTGTTCTTCTGTCTGTAACAACACACCGTAATGCAAGGCTTTCTCCCTGGTGTTGAGAAAGCCTCTTTAGGGGGGAGGGGGCAAGCAGGAGTGTCAGGACACTCTCTAATTTGTAGATAAAGGAGCTGTGTGTTAGTGGGCATCCTGACACTCCTGATTGCCCCCTCAAGAGGCTTTCTCCACACCAGGGAGAAAGCCTTGCATTATGGTGTGTAGTTACAGACAGAAGAACAGGAAGTGAGGATTTCTCAGAAGAAATAAGGACATTTAAAAGCAAAATCGAAGGATGAAATAAGTGAAGGAGGACTGCACTAAGGTAAAGGAAGCTATTTAGGGAACATTTTTTTTCATCGCAAGGGGTTAATGTGCCTACATGTCCTGGTGTCAGTGTAGTGTTGTGTACACTTATTGTTAGATGTGATCTCTCCTCAGGGGTGGTTGAAAAAACCGCCGAGGGAGAGATCACATCACTTCCACCTTCCTGTGTTTACACAGGAGGAGGAAGTGACAGGGCGGGGGGGGGGGGCGCGCATTGGCTGGGAGCGATCGTGAGGGGGCTGACAAAAACGAATAGCCGCCCTCTCATCCCGGATCGCTCCCAGAGCCGCAGAGACTGTTGCATGTACCGGGGGTGTCCTGATCGGACCCCCGACCTGCGTCAAGGCAGAGATGTACAGGTACGCCAATGTGCCTGTACGTGCCATTCTGCCGACATAAATGTACATGCGGTGGTCCGCAAGCGGTTAAGTCAAGTATACAGTAGTGCTTCCAAGGAGGTAGCTTCTCCAAATCTTTATTTTAGGGGCTTCTTACCCACTTTTGTTTTAGGCTCCGTTCACACCTAATGCCGATGTGGCTCCCAGCAGGGTTCCTGTGCGTCCTGGTTCCCCGTTTCTGGTCCGATTTCAACCCAAATTTTGGGCTGAAATCAGACCTGAAATGGACCAAAAGACGCACAGGGCTCTTGTGCAAAATCGCACTGGAGACACATCGGTGATATGTGAACCGGCTCCATAGAGAGCCATTCACATTCTCCTGCTATTGTGAATTGGATGCAGGGATCTCGCATCCAATTCGCAATAGTGTGAACCTGGCCTAAAAGAAGTTTATATAACACAAAAGGTTTGCGCACACATGGGTTGTTCAGCATTTCACTGCCATCAGAAAATACTTCGGTCTCTTGGCTTTCACTTTGCAGCTGCAGTGTGAAGATCCTTGTCTCCATCCTCCAGACAGAACTCAACCTCTTTTGTTCACTCCACCATCTTTGTCCACTCTGTTGCAGGCACACAGGCTCCTGGGGTGGATGGAGCCTCCAGCTTCCTAGGTGGAGCCCTGAAGCACTGTCAAAGTTCCTACTACCGTGTTTCCCCGAAAATAAGACGTACTCCGAAAATAAGCCGTAGCGGGATTTCGACACAAGATCGAAATATAAGACACCCCTCCGAAAATAAGACGTAGCGATGTAGTGTCGAATCTCCGAAAATAAGACGTGGCGAATCTCCGAAAATAAGACGTAGTGTCGTATGCGTAACGGCGCGGCGCGGAGCGGGAAACAACACGTGATAGGCGTACAGTACTGTACTGGAACTGAAGTGAGGAGAAGAACGCTGTGTAAAGCTGTAAAGCTTCTCCCAGCACTGACCAGCAAACCCCTCTCTCACCCCACACAAACACCAGGGGATAGGGGGAAAAGCTGCTACCGTACTGAGCCCAAAGAGATCACCCCAGCTCCACTGTGCTCCACATCAGCTTTGCTGGCCTATCTTTCTGTACAGCCAGACAAGATGAGTGCAAAGAGAAGAAGTTGGATATCCGAATGGTCCAAAAATGGCGTGCAGAATACGATAATCTCAGTCTACAGGTGGACAGAGGAAATGCTAAGAAGCGCAAGTGTGGTTCAGGTAGGCAACCTTTATTTTCTGTAATAAAAATAAGCCCCCCCCCGAAAATAAGCCATAGTGTGATTTCTTGAGGAAAAAAAAATATAAGACGGTGTCTTATTTTCGGGGAAACAGGTTAGAAGCTTCACCTTCACCAGGCTCCAAAATCCATAACAAGATTTACCAATTTTGTAGAAAACTGCAAGGCCAAATGAGGGATCATTGGGAGTAGTAGTACAACATTTGGATTGTTAAATAGTGCATTTTTAAAGAAGTCTATACATCAGACTTAAAATAGGGACAAATGAGGAGGAAAGAGGGAAAGAGGGGTTTGCGTTCAGATGAGGGACAGTCTCTCCAAATGAGGGACAGTTGGACACATGTCAAATTTTATTATTTATTTCTTTTACTTTAACTGCTTCAATACCGGGCACTTTCACCCCCTTCCTGCCCAGGCCAATTTTCAGCTTTCAGCACTGTCACACTTTGAATGACAATTGTGCGGTCATGCAACACTGTACCCATTTTTTTTTTTGTAATTATTTTCAAAATAAATACAACTTTCTTTTGGTGTTATTTAATCCCCACTGGGTTTTTTAAAATGTTTTTCTTATTTTGTGTCACAATTTTTTTTAAAAATAAGTAACTTTTCTTCTTCACTGATGTGCTTTGATGAGGCTGTGCTGATGGGCACTGGTGAGCACTAATGAAGCGGCACTGATTAGGTGGCACTGATGAGGAGGCACTTATATGCCGTACTGATGGGCACTGATAGGTGACACTGATAGGCAGCACTCATAGGCACTGATAGGCAGCACTAATGGGCACTGATAGGCAGCACTGATGGATGGCACTGATGAGCAGGCATTGATGTGCAATGAAATGCAGCACTGATTGGTGTCACTGATGGGCACTGATTGGTGTCACTGATGGGCACAGACTGGCCTCACTTGTTGGGCACTGTTGGGGCTGCACTGTAATCAGGGCACTGATGATCAGTGCCCTGATTACCAGTACAGTCTCCCCTGCTAGGAGATACCGCTGATCACATTTACAGTATATGTGATCGGCTGTGATTGGACATAGCCGATCACACGGGTAAAGAGTTGCGTCATTGGCTCTTTACTGAGATCGGGGACACAGCAGGGACACGCCGCACCCACGATCTGCATATCATATGATGTGACTCCAGAACGCGAGGTTAAAGATGTTTTATTTGAAACACAGCTCCACAATGTATCACTTCTCCCTCCTGACATGTATTCTCTATCTCAGGCTGGAACTAAAGGGGACCTAAAACTCCATTTTATGTTTCTTCTTTTACAATAAATATAGGATATATACCCACTCACACCTAAAATAAATTACTATTAGAGCAGAACAGCACTGCATATGAGCAACACAAACAAAAAATGCTATTTACAGTAATTAATTTGTGATATTAAAAGTAAACTCACACACCCTGCTTGCTAAGGAATCTCTTTAACCACTTCAGCCCCGGACCATATTGCTGGTCAAAGACCAGGCCACTTTTTGCATCGTACAACGTGGCGTCCTTTTTTTCCCACAATAGAGCTTTCTTTTGGTGGTATTTGATCACCTCTGCAGATTTTAGTTTTTGCGCTATAAACAAAAATAGAGCGACAATTTTGAAAAAAAATTATATTTTTTTTACTTTTTGCTAGAATAAATATCCCCAAAAAATCTATAAAAAAAAATGTTTTTCCTCAGTTTAGGCCGATACATATTCGTTAGGGTTGTTTTTTTCATGTACTCGCCGATACCGAATTACCGATACTTTTTTTTAAATGCAGCCATGTGTCCCCAAATGCAGCCTTGTGTCCCCCCCATATGCAGCCATGTCTCCCCCCCCAAATGCAGCCATGTCTCCCCCCATATGCAGCCATGTCTCCCCCCCAAATGAAGCCATGTCTCCCCCCCATATGCAGCCATGTCTCCCCCCCCCCATATGCAGCCATGTCTCCCCCCCCTATATGCAGCCATGTCTCCCCCCCCCCATATGCAGCCATGTCTCCCCCCCATATGCAGCCATGTCTCCCCCCATATGCAGCCATGTCCCCCCCCCATATGCAGCCATGTCTCCCCCCCCCATATGCAGCCATGTCTCCCCCCCCATATGCAGCCATGTCTACCCCCCATATGCAGCCATGTAGCGTTTACAAAATAGGGGATAGTTTTATGGCATTTTTATTAATATTTATTTTTACTAGTAATGGCGGCAATCAGCGATTTTTATCGGTACTGCGACATTATGGCGGACACTTCGGACACTTTTGACACTTTTTTGGGACCATTGGCATTTTTATAGCGATCAGCGCTATAAAATGCATTGATTGCTATAAAAATGCCACTGGCAGGGGAGGGGTTAACACTAGGGGGCGAGGAAGGGGTTAAGTATGTTAGATAGGTGTGCTCTAACTGTATGGGGGAGTGGCCTGACTAGGGGAAATGACTGATCGCTGTTCATACATTGTATGAACAGACGATCGGTCATTTCTCCCCCTGACAGGACCGGGAGCTGTGTGTTTACACACACAGCTCCAGGTTCTCGCTCTGTACCGAGCGATCGCGGGTACCCGGTGGTGATCGCGACCGCCGGGCACGCGCGTCGGCGTCAGGGGCGAGTATTGGCTGATCGGCGAGATGACGTATAGCTACATGATCCCGCCCAGCAGAGCCGACCTGCCGCCGTAAAACTGTGGCGGCTGGTCAGCAAGCAAGTAAAAAACACCCTTTGGCATTTCCGGATGGGGGTCATCTTGAGTAAGGGCAGATGATTCATGTAACATTTACTTCCTGGAATTCATCTGCCCTAGGCATTAGGCAGGAGGGAGTGCTTAGCTGATAAAAACCCCCATCCTTTCCTGAAGACTCCTGGGATGTATGGCATTAATTGCCTAAGCCTACAATCCAGTAACTGAAGAAATAAAAAAAAATGTTTAAAACACGTAAATATGATATACTTTCCTATCAATTTACTATTGCTACTGTAGCAGCATGAGGATTTAAAATAATAAGTGGAGATCAGTGGTTTTCAACCTGGGGGTCGGGATGTCCTCGGGGGTCAAATTACGATTTGCCAGGGTTCAACAAATCCTGGGCTGTTCCTGAAGCCTGCACCGCTCTCCCAGCCTTTTTGCGACCGCCCAGCAGGGCTGTTTCTGGAGCCTGCATCTGCCCTCTTAGCCTCTTTGCAGCCACCCATTCAGTTCATGACATGGCTGGGGGTCAGAGACTAGAGATCATGTGACTGGTGAGGAATGTGAAGTGGGAGGGGCTAGAGGAGACCCTATCTCCTGATTTAGGCATAGGTGTCACTGCTACGAGACACCACAAAGTCAGAGACACCGTGAATCTGGAGACACAGCGAATAACACTGCCTGTGATTATAGTTGCCATTAAAAGTCCCCACTACAGTTCTCAGATCAGCAGAAGACCTTGATCAAGAGCACCCAAGTTGGCTGATCAGTACTCCTCTCAACACTGACACTGATCCCGTCCCCCCCACCAGCAATGCCACGCATCCCATTTCCCCACCACCAAGGAGTAAAAGAAGGAATAAAAATAGAGAATACATAGAAGGGAGAGGAAAAGAGGGGGGGGGGGACAAAGAAAAAGGGAGAGAAAGAACAAGAAAGGTGGCTAGAGGGAGGGATGGGGGGAAAAAGAAGACATTAGGATAAAGAGATAAAAGGGAAAGAAAGAAGGACGAAGAGAAAGAGTAGTTCATCCTAAAATGTACCATAAGAGGTTATAAAAAAAACTGTATGAGTGGAGTGCTCAGGGAGTGCTAAATGTCCATTGGTTAGGGGCGCAAATTACTTGTCTTGCCTTGGGTGCCGACCACCAACGCTACAAAAATAATTTTACTGTTAGGGGTCCTCACAAATTTTATCAAGGGGTCAGGGCACTTGCAAGGTTGAGAACCACTGGTGTAGATTGAGAGAGTGGGAAAGTTCCGCTTTAAGGACCTAAAGTTCTGTTTGCGTCATACAGGAAAGTACGAACCGTGCATATTTAAGCTATATACCACAAAAATCCTCCTGCGCTCTGGTGTATCGCCAAACTGGGTGTATCAGTATGGTATAAAGGCAAAGTCTTAAGTCTTGCAGCCCTCCACAGAACAAAAGGGTGTTCATATGGCTAAAATGAAAAAGAAAAGAAAGGAGGGCGCACCGACCTTGTGCATTACCACTTATACATTTTAATATACACAAAATAAAAAGCAATGGTCCTACTTACAAACATTTAGTAGTAAGCGCATTTAAAACAGCTGAACCTGGACCTCACGGCACCTGCCAGTCAGACCCTAAACACCAATGTGGCTATTTAAGCTATATGGCTGCATTTGACTTTAAATTTCATTTATCTTGTAAGCTGTATAATTTGAAGTGTAACATAGGATTTAACGTTCATTTAATGTATAATGCAGTAATTATTACTGTTCACACTTTTCCAATTGCCAAAGAAGCAGCTAAGTCATGAGTCACAGCTAAATGTATGGTGTGAGTATGGCCATTTATGAAAGATCTGCTACAATGTAACTGCTTATTAGGATGGCAAAGCTGAGATGGAATATATACAATTACCAGTATTATGTCTGAGGACAGTTCTGGGTTTTGAGGATGTGTTCCTGGGAATTCTGGTCTCTAAACAATTCCCTGAATTTGTATATTAAATTATAATTTTTTTAGCAATTTAAGTCTTTTCAGAACCAAAAACATCCTGGAGTTTTGATCTCTTGTGACCCCCACTGCATTCAACAGTTCCCTCCACTGACCCCTATATCACAACTCTGCCCTGTAGAGATCTGGGGGTTGGTGGGGTTTAGACACAGGTGGTTGATACTCCCCGAAATGTCCATTTCTAAAGAGTCTGCAGGGAATAATTTCTCTTCATTAAACTAAATCAACAGTCCTTTGACTGCATTAACTGGTGTTATATTGTTATGCATGGGGGGGGGGGGGGAATGTGGGGGACACATACAGAGAAGAACTTAAAGGCATTTTGGAGACATGTGTACTGCTTGTTCCTCGGGATGTGGCATATGGAAGACTCTGTCTTTGAACATATTTGAGGGCAAATAATTCCTAGCACCATAGTCCCAGCTTTTCAAGGCCATCGCTTGGAGGATTCTACAGATCCTGAAAGTTATGTATTCATCCACCTCAATGAACCTTGGATAGGAAAAGAGAACAGTAAAAAGAGAACAGTAAAAAACAGTGAAAGTGATATCAGTTGGGCACCACACTATATCAATGGCAGTTAAAACTATGCCCCCTCTTTTCCTGTCTTCCGCTACAGTCCCCACACAAGGGAGGGTGTCAGAGAATTGACCGTGGAAGAACTGGCAGACCTGTCTTGCACGGACCTACGAGCACAGTGCGCATGCGCACAATGCCCGCGAATACGAGCACAAGGCGCATGAGCACACATACGAGCACCATGCCCGCGAATACGAGCGCAAGGCGCATGCGCGCGCATACGGGCAACAACACAATAAATACATTGTTCTTTACTGCGCACTCGCGCGCACCATTACGCACGCAATGCGGGCGAGACTCCTGGCGTCAGTGCCTATTTAAACCAAACTGCTGCATGATCTTCAGTCCTCGACCTGATCCTGAATCCTTGTTCCTGTATTCCTGTTGACGACCCGGCTTGCCTGACCAGATTTCCCTGTGCATGACCCCTGGCTTGTCTCTCGGCTTATCCTTGTCCGGTTCCTGTCTGCTGTATCCTGTGTATGACCTCGGCTTGCCTTCTGACCTATTCCAGTCACTTCCTGCTTCCTGTGTATGACTACCGGCTCGGCTCCTGACTCCGCCCCTGGGTTTCCTGCCAATCTACCTCTTCTGGTACTTCAGTGGTACTCCTGCCGGACTACGTATCCTGGTGCACATCGGATCCCCAACATCGCTCCAGCAAGTCGCAGCCAGCAGCTCCTGCACCCCTGGGCATGGCGTCCCCTGTCTCACCTCCAGGGGGCGTTCTGCACTCGAGTCGCAAGGGAAGCCCTCTCGGCACTTCGGCCTCTGGTAAGGTACGTGACAGAGGGTTTTGGCTCTTGGCTCTTGAATTTGCTTTGACCTTACTTTTCTTACCTCTGTCTTCCTGATGAAGCCTAAATGTGAAAATTGTTGAAGTTAGCAAGCTGTACCTTATACATTGTATTGATGTTAAAGCTGAAATATACATGACCATTGTATAACAGATGTACCTTTCTGCTTGACCAAACTCCATATTCCAACCTCTTACCAATACCCATTGCATATAAAAGGTGTGGTATCTCGCGCCAATAAAAATTAATGTGACAACAACATACTGTATAATTATAGTGAATAAGCAGCTCCCCTAAGATAGAGACCTCATCAAAGGTCTGAACTGAACAGTAATGGTAAATGGAGGGGGCGCTAATAATGAATAATAAGAGAATAAACAATAAAGTGAAATCTAATAAATAGTCCGTCTGAACCAACAATAGCAGACTTAGTGAGCAGCAACACACTGAAAATAGTGAAATGGAAATAGATTGTACAAAAAAAAAAAAAAAGATGAATGAATAAATAAATAAATAAATAAACTCAAGTCCATTCAAAGAGTGTTAGATAAAGTCCAATCAAGGCTAATCTTTCTCAGATGCAAATTGTTGAAAATTCATTGTAAAAGGTGTCCACCTCCACCAAGAAGATCCCCCAAATGTGCACTAATGGATGGCTCCTTACCGCACGGTGTTGACCTGATTGTTTAGAAAAGGTCAAATACAGCAGTCGGTCACTAAACCAGTTGAATGATTCAGCTGCGCAGCTCTATGTTTCCCGGAATCAAACACTCTCATGAAGGAGGGAGAGGGGAAACCACCATAGTGAAGTACAGTTTATTTAAAATATGTCACAGATAAAACAGCATAGCCAAATGGCCTCTTACTTTAGTAGTGCCTAGGACCCGGCACTGAGGCTAGTCAGCATGGCAGGATGGGCTATGATAAGTGTTCCTCGCTGGGGAACTGGGGTGAAGTCCAAGCCGGATACGAGTTCCTCGCTAGGGAGCTGGCGTGCGTTCCAGGCCAGGGGACCAGCGGGACCGGAAGTGCGTTGTTTTTACGTATCCAGGCGCTTCGACGTACGTTTCGTGATTAACACGTCGTCAGGAAGCATGCCTAGATACGTAATGGACCCATAGAAATAGGTCTAGCAGTTGGAATGGGTGGGGTTGGCCTATGACGAGCCTCAGTTCCCAGGTGCAAACAGTTAGTTAACCCATGCTGGGTTCCACATAATATAAATATAAAAACATGTGTTCAAACCCACATTTAGAATATCATACACACATATAACCACTGATTGGCTGAAAAATGTATAAAATATAAATATATAGAAGAGAAATAAAATAAAGTAAAATTATTATTCATTGGTTAAAAAGCAGTTTAAATCCAACTCAATGTTTAACCCTAGTGGCTGCATTGTCCTTAAACGATGTATCCATTCCGTTTCGTTTTGCGATACGGCTTTTTTGAGGTCAGTGCCTCTCCAATGTTTAATGACCCTGTCTATGCCATAAAAGGTCAGCTTGCGAGGGTCCCTATCATGGCAGTCTGCAAAATGTTTGGAAACACCATGGTTAGGAAACCCTTTGATTATGTTTGCCACATGTTCGTTGATTCGCACTTTAAGTTCACGAGTTGTGCGTCCCACATATTGCAACTTGCATGGGCATTCTAGGACATAAGTCACATGATCTGAATGACAGGTGATAAGTGGTTTTATAGTGAATTCCTGTTGGGTGACAAAAGAAATTATTTGCTCTTTTTCTTTCCCTGTCTGGTGGTATTTTTACATGATCTGCATCGGGTGCAGTAATGGAATGCAGATCCATCCAGAAAGGTCAGAGGTCTCTCAGGTGGATCTGGGACATTGGCCGCAATTTTATTTCTAAGGCCCGGAGGTCGTCTGTAAATGAAATTGGGCTTGGGGGGTAATATTTTGGCCAAATCTATATCCTGTAATAGGATAGGCCAAAATGTTTTGAAAATATTTTCCACATTCCTGTACTGTCTGTGAAAGCCAGAGAGCAAAGACACCTGATCCTCCCTTTGGTGCTTCTCTTAGACTCAAGCACGGTTAAACGGTCCATACTTAACACCTCATCTTGAGTGGCCTGTAACGTAGGCAAAGGATATCCTTTTTCAGCAAACCGTTTAGTGAGTATGTTTGCTTGTAGTTTGTAATCAGTAATTGAATCACAGTTCCTTCTTATGCGCATATATTGACCCTTGGGGGTTGCTCCCAACCATTTAGGATGGTGGCAGCTGGAGATGGGCACAAAACCATTTCTATCCGTAGGCTTGAAATAGGTTTTTGTGCCAACCTGATTCCCATTTTTATACAGTGTTAAGTCCAGATAGTTGTTAGAGACACGGCTGCATTCTGCAGTGAACCTCAGACCATAAAGATTATTATTCATTTCCAATATCAGTTCGTCTAGGGCTAATTTGGTGCCCTCTCACATTAGCAGGATGTCATCAATATATCTTTTATAATATATGAGGGCAGGTGGGTTAACATTATAAATGGTTTCTTCCTCCCATTTATTTAGAACCAAATTAGCCACGCTGGGGGCATAGCGAGCCCCCATCGCAACGCCCTTGATTTGCTTGAAAAAATCCCCCTGTGACCAAAAGTAGTTGTTCCCCATGGCCTGTTTTAAACCTTCTACTAAAAACTGAATTTGAGCCGATGGTAATACAGATTGTGTTTCAAGTGTTTCAGTAACAGCCAAAATCGCATCAGTTTGTTTAATGTTGGTATACAGCGACTCGACGTCGACTGTTACCAACCAGTTGTTCTCTGTTACTAGCACAGGGGGTAGGGACTTGATGAGATCTCTGCTATCTTTCAAATATGCTTTGCCCTTTACAACCAAGGGTTGTAGAAAACTCAGTGAGAGAAGCCCGGAGCAAAAAATAAATGAAATGACATAGCACAGGGCTGACACGACAAGGGAAACAGGGTACATTTTATAAGGGGTAACATGATTGGATGAGTATTGGGGAGGAGGGGTCAGACACTGAAGATGGTGTTTCCCTTCTTTGTATACTGAGAACATAGAAAGCTTTCACTTTGTGTAGGATTGTAGATACCGTATTTGCCGGCGTATAAGACGGCTGGGCGTATAAGGCCGCGTACACACGAGGAGACATGTCCGATGAAAACGGTCCGCAGACCGTTTTCATCGGACATGTCTCCGGGGATCTTTTGGTCTGATGGTGTGTACACACGATCAAACCAAAATCCTTGCGGACAGACAGCGCGGTGACGTGGCGGTAATGCCGCAACGTCCACAAAACAGGAAGTAAAATGCTTCCACGCATGCGTCAAATCCATTCGACGCATGCAGGGGATTTCAGGACATGTTTCCAGCAGACAAGTTTTAAAGCATGTTTTAAAACTTTTGTCCGCTGGAAACCTGTCCGCTAGGCCGTACACACGATCGGATATGTCCAGTTTCAGCGGACATGTTCGACCATGTGTACGCGGCCTAAGACGACCCCCTAATTTTCCAGCTAAAATGATGGTTTTCGGATATACTCACCGTATAAGATGACCCCTCACTGTGCCATTATACATGCCTCACTGTGCCATCTATACATGCCTCACTGTGCCATCTATACATGCCTCACTGTGCCATCTACACATGCCTCACTGTTCCATCTACACATGCCTCACTGTGCCATCTACACATGCCTCACTGTGCCATCTATACATGCCTTAATGTGCCATCTATACATGCCTCACTGTGCCATCTATACATGCCTCACTGTGCCATCTATACATGCCTCACTGTGCCATCTATACATGCCTCACTGTGCCATTAGTAACATGCCTCACTGTGCCATTTATACATGCCTCACTGTGCCATTCCATTACCTGCCTTGACGATCTCCCTACCTTCTCCTGTTTGCAGAGATGTCAGACGGCGGCCATCCATTATTCAAAAGCTGTGCCACCTCCTCAGGCTGTTCCGTGATAGGCGGAACAGTAATTTTCCCAGCAGAGCCTCTGTTCAGTGTCCAGCCTATCACGGATGTCCTCTCGTCCGAGGTCGAGGCTGAGGATGAGAAGGCATCCATGATAGGCTGAACACTAAACAGAGGCTCTGCTGGGAAAATTAGTGTTCCGCCTATAACGGAACAGTCAGAGGAGGAGGCGCGCTTTTTTAATAATGGATGGTCGACGTCTGACACAGGTACCCAGCGTATAAGATGACCCCCGACTTTTGGGACATGATTTTGGATGCAAAAAGTCGTCTTATACGCCGGAAAATACGGTAGTACCTGATAATGTAGAAATTCAGATATTTTTTTTTTCTCTTTTACAATATTTTTCATTTATCTTTTCTATAATTGTTGCTATTTATCCAGAGGACTATTTTGTTTCTTTGCTAATGTAGCCTTAATCCTCTTAGCCAAATAAATGTTTGACTCTTCACAAGGCTTCTAAAATACCCATAAGTCACTGCCGCAATAATTCATTATTCCTTTATTGGAGATTTCATAAAGCTAAAAAGTACAAAGGCTGATTCCCTCTTGCTCCCAATACTTTGTCTTTCTCTGCATAAAATCAGCTTTGCAATGTAATTTTAAAAAGCTTAGCAGATAGCCGGGCAAGCCGCGGCGCGTCTATTCATCCTACTTCTAATCTTGTCCCCAAACTTTAGCTGAGTCTCTTCTTTTAAGTGACTGCGGAGTGATTACTGGACTGGTCTCCACCTGCTGCATTAGGAAGAGACAAGGGATCATTATGATTTATGTATCTGACACAATAAATTGCACATCGGAGACAAATATATGCAAATGTGGAAGGGCTGAGTCAACCCATGTAGTCTGAATCCTGACAGAGACCTGAATTAGAATCAGACTGACAGAAAAAAAGCAGACCCGATGTAGAAAGCGAGCTGCCCCACATAGGAGCATTAATAGGGTAAGTGACACCCAGGTGCGGACTGACCATTAAGGAACTCGGGCACTGCCCGAGGGCCCCATGCCACTAGGGGGCCCCATCAGGGTTGCCAGGCTCATTAAAACCAGGGACAGTATGTAAAAATCTGTGTTGTTATTACATCTGTCCCTGATATGTCCAAAACCTACATGCTTTTGATGTGAAAATCCTGATATTTTAGCTTCCCCGCCTCTGTACTGCCACCTGGCTTGGTGGCCATCTGTAAGCCCGGGGGCCCCATAATCTTCTATTGCCCGGGGGCCCCATGAGTTGTCAGTCCGCCCCTGGTGACACCTACAGAAGTCCTTGACTCTTGATGACGGGTTGTTAAAGCCTAGATGCTTAGGTCACATTTAGAAGCATCAGCATGTGTTAGATATTAGTGATGAGCGGAATACGCCATATTCGATTTCATGATATTTCACGAATATATAGAAGAATATTCGCGAAATATTCGTTAATATCGAATATTCGTGATATTTTATCAAAAAATATATTTTGCGAAATTTCGCTAATGCTAATGCGAAATTGATTGCGAAATTCTCGTCAACACGCGAAAACGGAGATCATTTCCTGGATTACTAAACTAATATGCACTAAACACTAACTCTACTTACACAAACTTATATGACTAAACTAAAGCAAATTTTT
Organism: Rana kukunoris; assembly: GCA_029574335.1. Taxonomy (NCBI): domain Eukaryota; kingdom Metazoa; phylum Chordata; class Amphibia; order Anura; family Ranidae; genus Rana; species Rana kukunoris. The sequence continues at coordinate 522,253,931 of CM056052.1, read as the reverse complement.
TTTTGTTTTGTTTTTTTTATACACAAAACACAGAAGGGCAAAGAAAGTATTCGCGAATATTCGCATTACGAATATTCGCATTGCGAATATTCGGCAACATAAAACGATCGCCTCAGCTACTCGGCCCAGGGTCTCTAATCATACCAGCAATGCTTTTAGACGTCGATGGAGATCACTAGGATGTGATCTGTTTTAAAAATAAATTAGAAAAAATACGAATATTAACAATATCGAATATTCACCGCGATATTCGATTTATTCGCGAATACTCGAATATGCAAAATTTGTTACAAATATTTGCAATGCGAATATTCGTGAGCAACACTATTAGATATACGTTGGCTATAACTCTATGACTAATTTGCATAACTCCTTTTTTATATATATTTATATAGACATACCGAATACATTTTTATTCTTTCTTCATCAGACTGGTTTAATAAAACCCTGGTCAATTTTGTACTATAGGCTGAGAAATATATATATATTTGAATTTCTCCTTATTTTCTTTTTTTTGTGAAAGCAAAGATTACAGAAAAGATGCAAGGTAGGTTGTGCACGCACACGAAAGAACAGTTGAATAAACCATGCCAATAAAGGCCCCAGTTTCCCAAAAGCAGTTTAGAAATAAAGAGGGGCGGGGGGGGAGGGGGGGGCTCCTCTCCTCGGCGTCCTTTAAAAAAAAAGAAAAAAAAAAAAAAAAAAAAAAAAAAAAAAAAAAAAAGGGTTTAGAAATATAAAGAGGGGGGGGGGGGGGGGTTACCTGCGTCCTAACAGTTATATATGGAAAAATTGAGGTGAGGCTAAAATGGACTTGGAATACACAGAACAGATACAAAAAGTCACATTTTTATTTCATTTACAACAGCATAATAACATAATATTTATACTGTAACTGCACCCCAAATACGAAAGGGTTTAACACCGTTTAGGATATTCCCTTTCCAAACACAAGGCAGCTGCCGACACTCCACAGTCAGGCGAACAAGACCCATAAGAATAATACGAGACACAGCTCTGTATGATGTTCAAGCAGGTCTGATCATCTTTATTGAGAAATACGGGCTCTTCTATACAATTTTGGATACTGCAGTAACCCAATGAACAATGACCCAACCCCACCCACAACATCACACAATTGTTACCTAACGAGCCCCCCAATACACATCTTTCTCAATACATCTCTTAGCAGATACACTGACCCCGGGCCCTAGCCTAATTTACATGAGCTAATTAACTACAGCTGATGACTCAGACACCTGACCTTTAGGCTTCTCAGTCTGGTTGTCTGTTAACTTACAATACACGTTATCATCAATACACCTTCACACAATTGCAGGGTCAATTAGCCCAATCCACAAAGAGAGGATCTTTAGAAGTTAGTCTGGATTCAATTTACATTACACAGGCAGCCAGGTAGCTGGAGGTGATGACATTAACATCTTTCAATTAACCTGTTGAGTTCAAAATCAACAAACAGTAATTTGTTTTTTAAAGATATCCTGGAATATATTGTGGATAATCATTACTGCCCCATCTCAGGTAGTCCAAGATATAAGCGGTGACTATTTCCACGAAACATGTCGAGCACGTAAATGCACAGTTGTTATAGGGTGAAATGGTAATGTCAGCTTTTCCAGTGCCACCTTATCTGTGAACCTACAGAGTTACAAACCTTGTTTTTCTTTTTAAAAACGATGTATGTTTTTAAAGAACAGAGATCATTATCATACAAATAGAAGAGAAAAGAAACATTAATCATGACATCAATAGAACATTTTAAGTCATTATAATAGATATAACATGTGTGGTGACATCCCCTATAAGCTGCCTTACCCAGAGCAAAACCATGTGCAAAAGTCCAAAAGGGATAAATACACCCCGACAGTTGTGGGGGCCCCCACAGAAAAAGGCAGGATAAAGGTATAACCTGTAGTGTGGTAAAGAGATTGATAAAGATTATACATTGAGCTCAAATATAAGCTGCTAAAGCAAGTACAATTAAATAAGTCTAAACTGATAATGGACAACACACTGTTACAGCAGATGCAGCAATCTGGGACAGATCCTCTCAGAGAAAAGACTATAAAAATGTTTAAACAGTTTTAACAACAGCTGTAATACACTGCAAAAAGAGGAAAAAATAATAAGGTATATTTTTTCCTAAAAAAATACATGTATGTGTGCATATATATAGATCTTCAACTGAGAAAAAGTAAATCCATGCTTTTACCTTAAAGGTCAAATCCGCCATGCAGAGGTCTGTAAGAGGATATATATATATATATATATATATATATATATATATATATATACCGCTTCCAACAATATACTGCTCCTCAGCAATAATAGACCCCCAGCAGCAACGACAGATCTCTGCATTAATAGACCCTCCAGCAGCCAGCAAGAATAGAGCCCTACCTCAACAGTGGATCCCTCTTAGCAACATAAGACCCACCCTCAGCAACAAGCGATTCCCCACCAGCAACAAAAGACCTCCCCAGCAACAATGGAACCCCCTGCAAAAATAGGTCCCCTTCAATGACAATAGATCCCCCAGCAGCCAGTATCAATAGACCTAGCAGCAACCCTTGCCATGTGCTGGAACTGTGTTCCCCCTCGTTCCCCCGTGTTCCTGCTAAAAAAAAAACCCTGGGTGTTCTAATCCCTCTCCACTCTATCCAAAACTAACAAAAAAAAAAAAAAGTTTTTCTTTTAGTTACACCTTAACTGACCATTGACAATATCTTTTTTTTTATATGAAAGAGATCACTCACAATCAAGAATATTTGTGCTAAGACAGATTGGGCCATAGTTGGAAATGGAAGTGCAATATTCCTAACATGTCCATTTATTAATGGAAGCAAAAAGGCTTTCTGAGCCAAATCCTGCCAGGAGTGTATTTATACCAGGCAGAAGATGAATGGCAAGGCTTTGAGCTCCTCTGCGGTGCTTAGCAGGGTATTCTTTTATGAGGAATTCATAGAGGAAGGCCATATAAAAAGGGGAGAAATACTGTATATTGACAAAAATTTCATTGGCAAAACTGAAACTTACACGATTATAATAAAGGCAGGTTTTCATTAGAGTGCCAGTTTAGTGGGCAGTAAATGCTGCAAAAAGTTCATGTGTGGCCAGTTTTGTATGAATACTGCAAATCAATTTTTCTGATTTTTCAGGTATTTATACAGGAACTGAACCTCAACTTTCCTGACACATACTTGGGCTCTACCTGACCTTCATACACTGCTCAAAAAAACAAGGAACACTTTGAAAACATATCAGACAGGCAAAATCTCATGCTGGATATCTATACTGATATGGACGGGGTAATGTGTTAGGAATGAAAGGATGGCACATCATTTGATGGAAATGAAAATTATCCACCTACTGTACAGAGGGCTGAATTCAAAGACACCCCGAAAATCCAAGTGAAAAAATTATGCAGCAAGCTAGTCCATTTTGCTGAAATTTCATTGCAACAACTCAAAATGGTCCTCAGTAGTTTGTATGGCTCCCAAGTGCTTGTATGCATACCAGACAACATCAGGCATGCTCCTAATGAGACGACCGATGGTGTCCTGGGGTATTTCCTCCCAGATCTGGACCAGAGCATCACTGAGCTCCTGAACAGACTGAGGTGCAACCTGGTGGAACAGGATGGACCGAAACATAATGTCCCAGAGGTGTTCTTTTGGATTTAGGTCAGGTGAGCTTGGTGGCCATTCAATGGTATAAATTTCTTCATCCTCCAGGAATTGGCTGCATGCTCTCGTCACATGAGGCTGGGCATTGTTGTGCACCAGGAGGAACCCAGGACCCACTGCACCAGCGTAGGGTCTGACAATGGGTCCAAGGATTTCATCCCGATACATAATAGCAGTCAGGGTGTCATTGTGTAGCCTGTAGAGGTCTGTGCGTCCTTCCATGGATATGCCTCCCAGACAATCACTGACCCACCACCAAACCGGTCATGCTGAACGATGTTACAGGCAGCATAAAGTTCTCCGCGGCTTCTCCAGACCGTTTTACGTCTGTCACATATGCTCAGGGTGAACCTGCTCTAATCTGTGAAAAGCATGGGCCACCAGTGGTGGACCTGCCAATTCTGGCATTCAATGGAAAATACCAATCAAGCTCCACAGTGTCCAGCAGTGAGCACAGAGCACACTAGAGGAGGTCGGGCCCTCAGGCCACCCCCATGAAGTCTGTTTCTGATTGTTTGGTCAGAGTGATTCACACCACTGGCCTGCTGGGGGTCATTTTGTAGGGCTCTGGCAGTGCTCATCCTGTTCCTCCTGGCACAAAGGAGCACATACCGGTCCTGCTGATGGGTTAATAACCTTCCACAGCTCTGTCCAGCTCTCCTAGAGTAACTGCCTGTCTCCTGGAATCTCCTCCATGCTCTTGAGACTGTGCTGGGAGACACGGCAAACCTTCTGGCAATGACATGTATTGATGTGCCACCCTGGAGGAGTTGGACTGCCCGTGCAACCTTTATAGGGTCCAAGTATCGCCTCGTGCTACCAGTAGTGATACTAACCCTAGCCAAATGCAAAACTAGTGAAAAACAGTAATTTTTATAATTTTTGGAGACAGATAGAGCTTTCTTTTGGTAGTATTTAATCACCACCATCACCACCAGCATCTATTTTTTGCCAAACAAATTAAAAAAAAAGCTTATTTTTTTTTTCTTCTTATCTGTTATAAATGTAGGGATGGCCCAAGGGGGTTGCTACGTGTTACAGGATCCACACGTTTCACCCTGCTCCCAGACCTCCATCTCTTGCTTATTTTTGTTCTTTTTATTAGGGGATTGAACTTGGTTGGGGAAAAGGGACACAACGCTGCAACGTTGCACACAACTAAACGCTCCTTGATACTTATGTGAGAAAAAAAAACACTACACCCCAAATCAAGCCCTACGATCAACTAACCAGAACCTCCTCCGCATCCCCTAGTCCCGCTACAAATCTAAGGAAGAACGAAGATTCGCAGTCCAAGGACCATGGCTATGGAACGCTCTACCCACGGACATCCTCATGGAAGAAAACCATCGGGCCTTCAGAAAAAAACTTAAGACCCACCTCTTCTGAAGGTTTCTGGACGACAACAATTTAGGGCCGACAACAATTTAGGGCCAGATTCAGGTAGAGTTACACCGGCGTATCAGTCATACGCCGGCATAACTCAGAATCTGCACCGGCATCAGCGGGAACGCCCCTAGCGGCCATTTTAAAAATGCAGTTAAGATACGACGGCGTAATACAATTTAGCTGACAATATCTTGTTTTCTGAATACAGAAAACAAGATATTGTCAATTGTCAAATTGTATCTTAACTGCATTTTTAAAATGGCCGCTAGGGGCGTTCCCGCTGATTTACGCAGAGAATATGTAAATCAGCGAGATGCGCCAATTGACGAACGTACGCCCGCCCGACGCAGGGACTTTACGCCGTTTACGTAAGGGTTTTCCCGGCGTAAAGATAAAGCCCCAAAAAGCAGGCGCATCCTATGTTAAGTATGGACGTCGTGACCGCGTGAACATTTTTACGTCTTTTGCGTAACTCGTCCGTGAATGGGGATTTACGTCGATTACGTTCACGTCGAAAACACCGTCATAATTCGGAGCATGCGCACTGGGATTTTTCAATGGTCGACGCATGCGCAGTACGTTCGGTGCGGGGACGCGCCTAATTTAAATAGCATACGCCCCCTACCCGCCGAATTTAAATTAGGCCGCCCAATTTACACTACGCAGCCGCAACTTCACAGGCAAGTGCTTTGTGAATAAATCACTTGCCTGAAAAAGTTGCGGAGGCATAACGTAAATGACATACGTTACACCAAAATAAAGATCTGCTCTCCTACCTGAATCTGGCCCTTAGTATGCATTTGTAGCGCTATACAAGTTACTCACTCACTCTATGCAAGTGGCAATTCATTTGGCAAAAAGTAATGCAGGAACCTTTTTTAAAGTCGCTGCGACACGAGTCCCTGCAATTTGAACAGTTAGTTCCATTGCCAACAATTGGGTGTGGCTTGTTATGCGATTTGGAACTGTCAAATCGCATGACAAATGTGTGAATTGGGGCTTATTGTCGGGTTTAGTTCCACTTTAAATTTTTTACAGCTGCTGTTGCAAATAATACACATGTAAGGGAAATGTGAAAATATCATTCTGAATTCCCCAAAGCTTCTAAATAAAGAACACAGCAAAGTAATAACATGAAGGAAGAGCTGCTCTTTGGAAATGTTTCCCATTGTTAGAATCAGAATTCAATTCCCGATAGACTCTCCAAATTTTATGGAATATTATTTTCTTTTACTAAACTTTAGAACATGAAAGGATAAAGAAAAAAAAATCAGAGAGAGATAAATTGCTTTAGGTGTATAGATGTAGGAGGGTTTTCACTGAAGGGATAATCTTGCTGGAGCTCAGGATGATGCCGAGTGTTTCAGGAAATATCTCGAGGACCGCCTCTGTTAGCAGGCATGCTTGCAGGCAGCAGACATTTCCCAGCAAATCAGTGGGATTAGAAGATATAAAGACTTTCTTTAAACAACAACAACAAAAAAAAGATATAGAGCTCATATTATGTACAACTTACAGTTTCTGCAATTAATATAAAAATACAGTACATGAAGACAAATTGAGTATTTATAGTTAAAAAAAATGTAGCAAATGTTTGTAAAATGTGTCTACAGAATTAAGTGGCATTAAACTGTATGTTACCCTAAATATTTTCTTTTCTTCCATCTGATGATCCTGCCAGTCACCCTTTTCTTTGTTCTAAACTGACCACACAAAGCAAAAAAGCTGATCTGTTCATGTGTGGTCATTTTTCATCCTCTGGCAGGTACAGGACACTGTGCAGACACATAGCATGCATGTGTTGGGAAGTTTGTTCAGCCACCATACCCCCAACCAATCACAGCCTGCCTCTGGCACACACCCTCTCCCAATCATAGCCTGTCTCTGGCACACACTCTCTCCCAATCACAGCCTGCCTCTGGCACACGCTCTCTCCCAATCACAGCCTGCCTCTGGCACACGCTCTCTCCCAATCACAGCCTGCCTCTGGCACACGCTCTCTCCCAATCACAGCCTGCCTCTGGCACAAGCTCTCCCCTAATCACAGCCTGCCTCTGGCACACGCTCTCTCCCAATCACAGCCTGCCTATGGCACACGCTCTCTCGCAATCACAGCCTGCCTCTGGCACACGCTCTCTCGCAATCACAGCCTGCCTCTGGCACACGCTCTCTCCCAATCACAGCCTGCCTCTGGCACACGCTCTCTCCCAATCACAGCCTGCCTCTGGCACACGCTCTCTCCCAATCACAGCCTGCCTCTGGCACACGCTCTCTCCCAATCACAGCCTGCCTCTGGCACAAGCTCTCCCCTAATCACAGCCTGCCTCTGGCACACGCTCTCTCCCAATCACAGCCTGCCTATGGCACACGCTCTCTCGCAATCACAGCCTGCCTCTGGCACACGCTCTCTCCCAATCACAGCCTGCCTCTGGCACACGCTCTCTCCCAATCACAGCCTGCCTCTGGCACACGCTCTCTCCCAATCACAGCCTGCCTCTGGCACACGCTCTCTCCCAATCACAGCCTGCCTCTGGCACAAGCTCTCCCCTAATCACAGCCTGCCTCTGGCACACGCTCTCCCCCAATCACAGCCTGCCTATGGCACACGCTCTCTCGCAATCACAGCCTGCCTCTGGCACACGCTCTCTCGCAATCACAGCCTGCCTCTGGCACAAGCTCTCTCCTAATCACAGCCTGCCTCTGGTACACGCTCTCCCCGAATCACAGCCTGCCTCTGGCACACGCTCTCTCCCAATCACAGCCTGCATATGGCACACGCTCTCCCCTAATCACAGCCTGCCTCTGGCACACGCTCTGTCCCAATCACAGCCTGCCTCTGGCACACGCTCTCTCCCAATCACAGCCTGCCTCTGGCACACGCTCTCTCCCAATCACAGCCTGCCTCTGGCACACGCTCTTTCCCAGTCACAGCCTGCCTCTGGCACATGCTCTCTCCCAATCACAGCCTGTCTCTGGCACACGCTCTCCCCCAATCACAGCCTGCCTCTTGCACACACTCTCTCCCAATCACAGCCTGCATATGGCACACACTCTGTCCCAATCACAGTCTGCTTCTTGAACACGCTCTCTAATCAGCTTCAGACTGAACAGACTTTGGAATACAGGCATGCTGTCTGTCTGCACAGTGTTCTGTCACCCCATCCCCTACTCTCAGGAAGAAGACATGCATAATCACATGCCAGACATTTTTAACATAAAAAAGGTTAAAAAAGAAAAAATAATTAATGAAACTAAGCAAAAGCAGCTATGGTGCCTGTATAGTTATAGCTGTATTAGAAAGTGTCTATAATGTTGTATGCTCACAAGTAGGGATAAGCCGAAAACACCCCGGTTCGGTTCGCATCAGAACCTTTGATTGGACGGAATGTTCGAGCAAACTTTAGAACCCCATTAAAGTCTATGGGACTCGAACGTTTAAAATCTCATTTTAAAGGCTAATATGCAAGTTATTGTCCTAAAAAGTGTTTGGGGACCTGGATCCTGCATCGATGCAAAAAAAGTTTTAAAACTAGTTGTTTTTTCTAAAGCAGTGATTTTAATGATGCCTAAAGTGAAAAAAAAAGAGCAAAATTCCTTTAAATATCGTACCTGCTGGGAGTCTATAGTAGTGGCACGTGTTTAGAACTGGCCCTGCACAAAATGACATTTCTATAGGAAAAAAAGTAATTTAAAATTGCTTGCGGCTTTAATGTAATGTCTGGTCCCGGCAATATGGATGAAAATCATTATGGAAAATGGCATGGAAACCCCCCCCCCCCCCAGGCCATTACCAGCCCCTTTGGGTCTTGCATGGATATTAAGGGGAACCCCGCACTCACATTAAAAAAAGGAAAGGCGTGGGGCTCCCAGGCCCTATATACTCTGAACAGCAGTATACAGGCGGGGCAAACAAGACAGGGACTGTAGGGAATCTGTTTGTAATTTTGAACTGGTACATTTTTAAAGTGTAGCTCCAGCCAAAAAAATCTATTTTTAAGCTTTTTGGAAAACATAGGGAATACTTGCTAGTAATGGCAGCGGTCTACGACTTTTATCAGAACTGTGACATTGCGGCAGACATATCGGACACTTTTGACACTTTTTTGGGACCATTGACATTTATACAGCTATCAGTGCTAAAAATAGCCACTGATTATTGTTTAAATGTCATTGGCAGAGAAGGAGTTAACACTAGGGAGTGATCAAGGGGTTAAATGTGTTAACTAGGGAGTGTTTCTAACTGTGGGGGGATGGGACTGCCTGGGGGAGGAGACTGATCATTGTTCCTAAGCTGTAGGAACAACTGATCAGTTTACTCACCCCTGACAGAACGGAGATGGGTCTGTTTACATTGACAGACCTTCCGTTCTGTCTCTCTCAGGAGCGATTGTGGGTGCGTATTTAATTACATTACATGTTTAAGTACAAATTTCACCTGTGACATGGATTCTGGGGAGTGATTGGTGTATACCAGGGGACTCCAAACTTTCTAAATAAAGGCCCAGTTTACTGTCCTTCAGACTTTAGGGGGACCAGACTGATACTATTGAATGTAGAAAAAGTCAGTGGGTAAAAAAAAAAAAACATCTTTGGTGTCGATGGAAAGAATTGTGCCTCTTTGTTGGTGTCATTGGGCCCCATTATTGGTGTCATTGGGAGGAACTGTGCCACACTGTTGGCGTCATTAGGAGGAATTGTGCCCTTTTATTGGTGTCAGTAGGGGAATTATCCCACTGTTGGTATAAGTAGATGAAATTGTGCCCCAAGGGCCTGGATAAGTGCAAGCAAAAGGGCCGCATCTGCCTCCTGGGCCCTTGTTTGGAGACCACTGTTGTATACTAAGAAACAAATTAGTCTGGTGACATGGACAGTGGAAGTGAATTGCTTGTACTGAGGGGTGGATCTTAATGCAGATTTAACCTGGACTCCAGTGGCGGTGCGTCCATAGAGGGCAGACAGGCACTGCCCCCTCTCTCCGGACACCTGTCTATCAACATAAAAAGATTCATGCTTTGCATGAATCTATCTATGGTCGCCACTGCCACCCCCTATTCAGGTGCCCGGACCCTTTTTGGGCGCTTGGAGCCTAAATTACAGTGGTGGGGTATTTTTTGGAAGCACCTGATTAGAGCCATAGGCCCTAACAGGCGTCCAAAAAGGTGAACAGCAGGCGCCATGCTGGGCGCTCTCAGTTCACTCATCGTTGTGTTAGGAAAGTGAATGAATATTCGCTTTCCTAACACTGAACCGCCTCTCAGCCAATCAGGTGCTCGTGTCTGTTACCTGTCACCTATTTGGCTGAAATGACAGGTGCTGTGATTGGACGCCAATAAGGCGTCCAATCATAGCAGAGGACGGGAAGAGAGGACGGGAGAAGGCATTGAGGAGTATGGAGGACATCGCCGCCGTGACCCGCTGCCCCGTCTAAACAGGTAAGTGCCGGGCGGGGGATGCACACTGGCAGTATTTGATAGGCACAGTAGCGGCAATTGATGTGCACACTGGCAGCAATTTATGGGCACTTTGTCAGCAATTGATGGGCACAGTAGCAGCAATTTATGGGCACCCTTGCAGCAATTGATGGGTACAGTTGCTGCGTTTGATGGCACAATGGTGGCAATTTATGGGTACAGTGGCTGCGTTTGATGGGCACTGTGGCTGCATTTGATGGGCACAGTGGTGGCAATTGATAGCACAGTGGCCGCATTTGATGGGCACAATGGCTGCTTTGATGGGCACAGTGGCTGCATTTGATGGCACAGTGGCTGCGTTTGATAGACACTGGCGGCAATTGATGGGCACAGTAGCTGCATTTGATCGGCACAGTGGCTGCAATTAATCGTTTGATTGGCACACTGACAGCAATTGATGCGCACAGTAGCGGCAATTGATGGGCACACTGACAGTACTTGATAGGCACACTGGCAGCAATTGATGCGTACAGTTGCTGCTTTTGATGGCACAGTGGTGGCAATTTATGGGTACAGTGGCTACGTTTGATGGGCACAGTGGCTGCATTTGATGGGCACAGTGGTGGCAATTGATGGCACAGTGGACGCATTTGATGGGCATTTGATGGGAACATAGGCTGCTTTGAGGGGCACAGTGGCTGCGTTTGATGGCACAGTGGCTGCGTTTGATAGACACTGGTGGCAATTGATGGGCACGATAGCTGCGTTTCATGGGCACAGTGGCTGCAATTGATCGTTTTTTTTTTTTTTTTCAGTTTGTTTGCGCCCCCCTAAAAATTTTGAGCACCAGCCGCCACTGCTGGACTCTGTTGCCTCTGTATCCTGTAAATCAGTGATCTCTGAAAGTGCAATTTCGATGGATAGAAAAGTTGGCATCGGCTTTCTTTTCAGGGGTTTAGTGCTGTAATTCATAGCAACCAATCAAAGAACATTACAAGATGGATTCATGCAATCTTCAAAGGGTAGTGCATTTTATACTTAGTGCTTTGCTACTTGTTCTATTTTATTTAATAAATGTATTCCATAACACATGAAAAGTCCTAAAGCTTGGTATTTATTTTGGATTAGGAAATGTAAGAATATTTATGTTTCATGCGGATAAGAGCCTACATGTTTAATGTACATTGTATAAAATATTGCACTTCGCATTCTCTGAATTGGTATGACTGCATTGGATATTTGCACAAGCTTTTTGTGTTATTAAATAGCAGTGGACTGCTTCTTAGTAATGTGTACTTTGTGTCACACTGGCCAAGATTTTAAATTCTGCTGAATTTTAGCCATTGAAATTGCATATGAAACGCACATCGCCAGTTCTGGATCAGGGATTTAAAGGGGAACTCCACCTTTTATCCTCACTAAGTTAATAAAGCAATTAGAGATAATATGTAAATTGTTCTAATGCATGTCAGGTCACAAATAATATAAATAATATACATGTAAACCCAATCACTAATATGTCTTATAAGCTTTAAAGGGGTTGTAAAGGATTTTTTTTTTCATAATAAGCTTCCTTTACCTGCAGACATTCCTCTTTTCACTTCCTCATTGTTCGTTTTTGCTCAGAAGTTGCTCTATTTCTTCTCTGTTTTGTTCACTTCCTGCTTCGCTGCTTGTTACTCACCACCGTGAAGGGAGACTTTACTGCGGTGGTCAGTGACGTGCTCGCCCCCTCCTGGGAACTACATCTGTGCGGCAGGACGCTCTCTACGTGTTAGAGACTTCAAGGAGGTGTGAATTACTGGGAGTGCCGCAATGCATACTGGGAAATGTAGTTCTTACATGAACGAGCGCCGAAAACCAGGAAGTGAATGAGAGAACAGAAACTAGAATGCCGGAGGTGATATAGATGAAGGAATTTAATAGATATTTACTCGTTTTTTAACAGAATCATTACACTATTCTGTCTGTCTACCCTGCAGACATTAATTTTAGGCAATTTTTTTTAACATGCTACAGTAATTTCAGAAGTAATTTTCAGTATTTTATAATCGGAATTTTTCATTAAAGCAAAATAAATCCACATTTAAAAAAATGTGAGCAGGAATCTCATTATTACAGAAGAGACGTGTCATGTCAGGTTGGGGCTACCCAAGTGCTGTAAAGATATTGCAAACATTACGTTTAATCTCTATGGACCTGGAGCCACTATACAAGGTGATCACACTGATTTACGTGAGTACATAAAAGAACAACAAAGCAAAACAATGGTTCAGCTTAATCCCTTCATAACCAGGGTCAAAACAAACCTTAAAGTACAGTGAAACCGTGGATTACGAGCATAATCACGCAGAATGCTTGTAATCCAAAGCACTTGCATATCAAAGCAAGTTTCCCCATAGGGCCAGATTCAGGTAGATGGGAGCATCTTTGCTCTGGAGTAACGCATCTCATTTGCGTTACGCTGCTGAAATTTTAGGAGCAAGTGCTGTTATTCAGGAAGCACTTGCTCCTAAAGTTGCGGCAGCGCATCGCAAATGAGCCAGCGGAATTCATATTGGGCGGGTACGGGGCGTGTAGTATTCTAACTATGCGCGATCCCGCGGCGAACGTACTGCGCATGCGTCGAGTGTCAATGCATCCCAGTGCGCATGCTCCAAGTTCTGTCAGTAAACGTCAATGACGTCACGTCCCCATTCATGAATGTTTTACGCAAACGACGCAATTTGTTTTTTTCCGACGCGATGACGACGCCTATACCTAACATAGGATACTCCACTAGGGGGCTGCTTTATCTATACGCCGCGTATCGCTTCTGGAAATGTCGTAAAGTCACTGCGTGTCGCGCCCGAAAAAGATCGTGAATTGCCGATTTCCGCTCATTAACATATTTTTTGAGCGTAAATCGGCGGGAACGGCGCCATTTTTAAGTTGAAGTAACGATGCGATGGCGAAATTCATTTACGCTGCTCGCATCAGAACTCCAACCCGGCGTTTCTTGTTTTCTGGTTACAGAAAACAAAAACGCCGGCTTAAAGTGAGAGTTAGGCTGGCGGATCCATTGATCAGCCAGCCTAACTCTACCTGAATCTGGCCCATAGAAGTCAATGGAAACGAAAATAATTTGTTCCGCATTGACATCTTTGGCATGCAATACCGACTGTGGCCTCAGAAATACTCGGAAAGGCTCGGGGACAGCTCAGCTGAACTCGGAAAACCTCGGAAAGGATCCACTCGGATCCACTCGGCTCCGCCCATCTTCGCTTGGCTCTGCTCAGCTACAGCGCTCCCGCAACTCTGGCCAAATGCGATACTGCACACCACTGTGGCTTGAATCTTGCTCGTTTTGCAAAGGGAAAACTCACAAATGGTTCAGGATTTTCCCCAAAAAATGCTTGTATTGCGAAAACGCCCGCGTTACTCGCAATCCGAGGTTTCACTGTAGTATTAAAGTCATTTTTTTTGTTTAAAAATAACAAAACATGACAGACTTACCTGCTCTGTGCAGTAGTTTTGCACAGAGCAGACCTGGTCCTCCTCTTCTCAGGTCCCTCATCTTGCCCCTCCCTCCAGCTAGGTGCCCCCACAGCAAGCAGCTTGCTGTGGGGGCACCTGGGCCAAGCTGCTGCTCTGTACATTCAGACACAGAGCCACAGCTCAGCCCTGCCCCCCTCTCTCTCTCCCTATTGGCTAACTGACTTTGATTGACAGCAGCAGAAGCAAATGGGGCCCCCCTGCCTCAGGCACATATATATATAAATATATAGGGGTAGATTCAGGTAGGAGATAAGCCGGCTTATCTCCAGATAAGCCGTTTTATCTCTGCGTTTTAAGCGCCCAATCTATTTCACTGATTCCTAAAATCTGTTAGGCATAGATTTTCCTTAGATCAGACAAGTGTAAATCTATTACGCTGTCTAATCTTAATTTCATATTTTAGGCTGGCCTCTAGGTAAATGAGCCTATACGCCGATTCCCGAACGTACGCCCGACCAGCGCTATTTAATTACGTTGTTTGCGTTGGCGTAGTACCGTCGTAATGTTATGCCTGCTATATGAGGCGCAGGCAATGTTAAGTATGGACGGCGTGCCGACGCTTTTTTTCCCGTCGTTTACGTAGTTTACGTAAAACGTTCACGAATTGGGCTTTGCGTAAGTGCCGTTCACGACGTTTACACGTCAAAATGACATTGAGATTTGGAGCATGCGCACTGGGAACCAATTACGTCCGGCGCATGTGCTGTTCAATCGGCGCGGGGACGCTCTTCATTTAAATGATACACGCCCCCTACCCGCCGAATTTGAATTTGGCCGGCTCTTTTACACTGCGCCACCTCAACTTTACAGGCAAGTGCTTTGAGAATAAAGCACTTGCCTGAAAAAGTTGCGGCGGCCTAGTTTAAAAGCTAGACGCTAGGCATGCCTATAGATAGGCATTTCTACGTGAATCTACCCCATAGTTTATATATGTTGTTAAAAGTATTGGGACGCCTGCTTTTACACACACATGAACGTTTTTTGCACCCCAGTCTTAGTCTGTAGGGTTCAATATTGAGTTGGCCCCGCCCTTTGCAGCCATAACAGCTTCAACTCTTCTGGAAAGGCTGTCCACAAGGTTTAGGAGTGTCTATGGGAATGTTTGACCATTCTTCCAGAAAAGCATTTGTAATGTCAGGCACTGATGTTGGACGAGAAGGCCTGGTTCGCAGTTTCCACTCCAATTCATCTATTTGAGGTCAGTAAAAGCAGGTATCCCAATACTTTTGGTAATATAGTGTACGTATCTGTGGTGCCCAAGTATAAGGCCTGCTTCACAGCTATGCATTTTCAGTTTTGCAGAAACACACTACAGTCCATTTAACATGGTTTCTTATGGGTCATGTTCACATCTATGCATTTTATGGAAAGGACCAGGGACCTCTTTTCTGGTTTTTGGTTCCATAGACATCAATGGAAGTCACTGAAAAATGGAAGTGCATTGGAAAAGCGCATCTGGGAAGCGCTTTCTGGTCCAATGCTGGGTTGCGTTTTGTCTATCCCAGGCACAGGGTCAGGAGGAGGCAGGGCTGCCTTGTGCAGAGCAGAGACAATTGTAATTTAAGCTGTAACAGCAAGCTATCCTACTCTGTGTTCCCGCAGCTGTCCTCTTCCTCCAGTCATGCATTTCTCTGCCCAGGTAAGGCTTCAATACTGGGCACAATGAGGCTGCAATAGTGGGCGCAGCAAGGCTGCAATAGTGGGAACAGTGAGGCTACAATGGGTACAGTGTGGCTGCAATAATGAGCACAATAAGGCTGCAATAATGAGCACAGTGAGGCTGCAATAGTGGGCACAGAGAGGCTGCAATAGTGGGCACAGTGTGGATGTAATAGGCATAGTAAGGCTTCAATGAACACAGTGAGGCAGCAATGGACATAACAAGGCTGCAATAGTGGGCACAGTGTGGCTGCAATTATGGGCACAGTGAGGCTGCAATGTTGGGCACAGTGAGGCTGCAATGGTGGGCACAGTAATTCTGCAATGGTAGACAGTGTAGCTGCAATGGGCACAGTGAGGCTGCAATGGTGGGCACAATTAGGCTGCAATGGTGGGCAAAGTTGAGGCTGCATTAATGGGCACAGGTGAGGCTGCAATGGTGGGGCATAGATGAGCCTGCATTGATGAGCACAGGTGAGGCTGCACTGAAAAAGTCATTGTTAATATTTATTTTTGTAACTTAATTCTGCATTAAACATTGAAGTGTAATGTCATGAGATAATTTATGAGGGTGTGTTTAGGGGTTGAATTAGGGGCGGGGCGGGGCAGTGTAGGGGTTGGGTGGGGTACTGGTGGTGAGTAACCCTTGAGGCCTGGCTAGTAGCTCAGGACTTGAACTTTTTTTTAAAACAGCATCTGATGGGCAGAGTTTACTTTCTATTTAAAGCGGTTGTATACCCGCAATGATTTTTTTCCCATCTAAAAGGCAAAAGCCATAATGAGCTAGTATGCACCGCATACTAGCTCATTATGAAATACCTTGGAACGAGGTGAAGAGAACTTACTTGGTCCACGCCGAGCGAGATGTCATCTTGACTCGGCGTGTCTTCCGGGTATCGCTGTGATTGGCTGGAGCGGTGATGTTGTCACTCCCGCGCGTGCGCGCTGGAGACTTCAATCCGGCAAGGTCTGGCGGCTTACGGCCCTTTAGCCGAGGATCCCCGCTGCGCATGCGCCGCTGTAATCAGCGGCGCATTGCGAGCAGAATATCTCCTAAACCGTACAAGTTTAGGAGATATTCTTTATACCTACAGGTAAGCCTTATTATAGGCTTACCTGTAGGTAAAAGTTAAAAAAAACGCCTATACAACCACTTTAAGGGCTTGGATGTCATACAAATGCTGTTGCATAAAAGCCATGGAAAAAAAGCTCCCTTCCAATCATAGAGAGATCTGTTCTCATCCTAAGTGAAACATGTTCTATTATTCAATCAGCGATCAATCTCATTTTATGTCAAGTCATTTAATCACAATTCTTAACCAATTTAATATTCTGTCTTCCTCTACAAACAAAGATAATGAACACGCGGCTGTACCAGTCAGGACTTGATTTTTATTATTTCCAGTTAAATAGTGAGATAACAGAAGACTAAAGGTGATAATTGATAGGATATCCTTTGATCTCAGTCTGAGCATCCACTATTAATGGAATCAAACATACTCATGAATTAATCAATGCTGATTAGATGTTAAATATTTCAAAAGTTATTCCCTCTTCCAGATGCGCTCTGTTTGCTTGCTATTAAATGTCATGTTGCTCGGTGATAAAGCACACAATGGTTTGCAGGGACCTAAATTTGTCACCAGTCACCGAATACTCTTTTGTAGTTTGTGCTTTGTGAACATTGCTTGTATCATTGAACAGGGTACATGAGATTTTCCTTATATTCCGACACAACACTGCCAAGTTATGTACCAATACTAAGATTAATTATCATCTAAATGTAGCGCCCCCTTACTGTCAGTAAGGGACGCTGTTCAAATTTAGTGGGGTGAGAGACTTATTTGCTCTCACTAGGGTTGCCACCTCATCCCTTTAAAACAGAACACATATGAATTACACAGGTTCTGAGGCTCAGGCTAATGCAGATTAGGCACCGAGTGAGTTTAATTACCACCATAATCAGCCACAGAACCTGTGTAATTCATATGTGTTCTGTTTAAAAGGGATGAGGTGGCAACCCTAGCTCTCACCCAGGTTGATTTATGCTAAACTAGGCTGCTGTCAGCCCTGAATTATCCTGTGGGTCGTTCTGTGCTCCAGGGATGCAGTTCCATCTCTGGGCGGCAGGTGGCGCCAAGGGGATTCAGGCAGAGCCACTTTTCCCCAGCAGCCAATTGGAGGAGTGTTTCCTTCGCAGGGCATGCTGGGGGAGGGTATATCTGTGGCAGGCCCTATTTTTCGGGGTCTTCGCGGGTTCCTGGTTTCGGGTGCGGCACCCACCTTCAGGGTGTGCGCACGTCGCGGGCCCCACCACTATGGACTACCTGGCCGGGGCCCGTGCTATGCGGAGTTCCAAATTCTGGGCCCTCATGGCTCAGAACAACAAAGTTGCCGAGGGGCCCCAGTGACTTACTGGGTCCCCAAACTTCAAGAGGAATTGACTGAAAGGATACGCTCTATTGCCCTCAAGTATCGGACCTGTGGCAGAGGCCTTTACTAATTTACTAGAGCCAAGTCGGTGGCAGAGACTTGTTCCTTCTCAGCATTCTCGGTGACACTCTGGCTGCCAGGCCTGTGGGAGAGGCCTGTCCAGGTGCACTACACCCACTTAGGCTGGAGTGGCGACGGGGGAAAAGAATATACTCTAGAAGCAAGACTGATTCTGCTCGTTATCAATAGCCTGAATCTGCAAAGTTATTATTTTCACCAACCTATCCTGTCTACCTCAAGTTGACTGTTGGTCGCTGTTGGACCAAAAATAAAGCACTTAGAAAACATCAACCATTGGCTTGGATATTCCGTTACTGCCCTCACAGTTGCTACCATTAATTTACCTAGACACATCAAAGGAAACTTAACTTACGCCAATCCCACATCTGGCCAGCGGCTTCTGAGGGGGTGGCGCTACATAAAGATTTCAATTTATTGGAGTTTAGACACAATACTTGTTTGAAGTCACCAGAGAGCTCTCCCCTCAATGGGGTATTACATCTTCACAGCCAAACTGCTGTGTTTTAGGACACAGATCCCATTTCTTCCTTATGCAATCGGCCCCTTCATCTCAGTCCTCCCTCCTCCATCTATGAGCACGCCTTGTGTACGGTGAAGTCCCCCATTGAAGGCGTAATACCCCATTGAGTGCATTAACATGGGGGAGCACTGAGTGGAGCACCTGAACTTGACCAGTGTTTTTGTGTTTTGACCTTGTTTTTGTGTCTGCCCGACCATGAGTACTCACCATCAGGGTTGCTGTTAGAAATCACGGGGCCCCGTACAGCCTAACTGGCAGGGCCCCCCTTAAATATATCAAAACAACATTTTCACTAAAAATATACTAAAATCATTCTTAGCGGACACAAAGATAACAGAGAAGCTGTGTAAATTAGCCCTTAAAAAAAAAAAACATTTTATTTACATTTTGAACAATTTTTTTTTATAATTTTTAAACAAATGTTTAACTGTTTTAAAATTAATTTTATTTTACAATTTTTGCAATTTTTTATTATTATTTTTTATTTTTTATTGAGTTTTACAAGGGATTAATTTAAAACAATACAGGGTTACAATTAGTTTTTTTTGTTTTTTTTCACGGGACAGGGAAGCTGGCAGCTGTGTCTCTCCCTGCAGTTGCTTGAAGTCGACAGGAGGGAGAGAAACCAGTTTTCAGCTGCTGCAGAGACGCATGGGGCATCCTGTAATTGCCCCTCCACCTGACCGCATTGATTCCCTCTGCTGTTTGGGCCTCATTGTGTGCCGGGGGCCCCCTACAGGAGGACTGGTGGTCCCCCCTATCAGCAGCCCTGCTCACCATCCCCCTTGCCATAGCTCCCAACTGTGCACTGCTCTAGTTCTGAAGGAAACATGCAAGGAAAAAAAAAAAGCATTTTTGCTTGCACATGGTAGGATGATAAAAATCGGCACAGCTTTATTTCACTTCACTTCATTTCACATCTTCCCCTTATGCCGCGTACACACGGTCGTTTTTTGTCTTGTAAAAAAAATCATTTTAAAAAACGACGTTGCCTACACACCATTGTTTTCTAAAAATGCTCTTGCAAAGCGCGGATACGTATAACACAAACGACGACACTCTGTTTCATTCAAGCTCGCGTCATAACTTGCTTCTGAGCAGGCGCGGTTTTAAAAACGTCGTTTAAAACGTTGTTTTAGCGTACACACATTTTTTTATGACACAAAAACCAACATTTTTTTTTGGGTCGTTTTTCAGAAGACAAAAAACGACGTAAAGCCCAACGAAGTTTTTTAAAATGTCGTTTTATTTCATCACAAAAAACGACCGTATGTACGCGGAATTAGATCTAGTGCAACTGCACTTAGCGTGCACTTCTAGTGCACAGTATCTTTGCCTTTAGTAAATCAACCTCTTTGTGTCCCTTCTGGGCACCATGAGAAAATGCGTGTTTGCTTAGATGATTTGAAGGAGTACATATAAGTGAATACATGTTCATTAACCACTTAAGGACCCCCGCATGCACATATACGGCCACAACATGGCTCGTACAGGCACAAGGGCGTAAATTTACATCCCCGCCTTCGTGCGGTTCGGGGGTCCCATCGGGACCCCCTCCACGGCGTGCGGGGGTCCCCCTGGCTCCGGGAGCGATCCGGGACGAGCGGGCGGATGTCCGTGTTTACCCGCCCCCCCGCGATCGCTCCCAGCCAATGCACGCGCTGCCCCTTTGTGTCACTTCCTCCTCCTGTGTAAACACAGGAAGGGGGAAGTGATGTAATCTCCCATCGCAGCGGTATTTCCAACCGCTGCGATGGGAGAAACACCTCACAGTAAGTGTGCACCAACACTACACTGACATACACACACATAGGCATACTTAACCCCTTGCGATCTAATCACTGCATTTAGTGTCAGTGTGACAGGCAGTGTAAAATCAGTTAGTGTTAGGTTCAGGATAGCCCCCCCACCCCCCCTAATAAAGTTTTAACCCCCTGATCACCACCCTAGTTAACTTTTTCACTCCCTATTGCCAGCGTCACTAAGCGATCATTTTTCTGATCGCTGTATTAGTGTCGCTGTTCCCGCTAGGTAGCTATTTTTTTTTATCGCAATTTTTTTTTTTTTTTTTACTAAAGACATGTGGCTTAATACATTTTGGCCTAAATGTTTGACTAAAATTTCATTTTTTTGATTATTTTTTAACAAAAAGTAAAAAATAGTGTTTTTTTTTCAAAAATGTCGCTCTATTTTTGTATATAGCGCAAAAAATAAAAATCGCAGAGGTGATCAAATACCACCAAAAGAAAGCTCTATTTGTGGGAAGAAAAGGACGCAAATTTTGTTTGGGAGCCACGTCGCACGACCGCGCAATTGTCTGTTAAAGCGACGCAGTGCCGAATCGCAAAAACACCTTGGGTCATTTACCAGCGTATTGGTCCGGGTCTTAAGTGGTTAAAAATCATTAAATCTTCCCTCTAGTGTCTAATAAAATTATTACATTGTTATTTACTAATTTTACTCTATTTTTCTATCCTAGCCAAATAACGTTATTACCAGATATCATTGGGCTGTAGGATAAGGTGACCAGATTTTTAAAATGAAATCCGGGGACATATTTTTTCTTTACTAGTAATGGCAACAATCAGCGACTCTCTGCCCGTCGCCACCCACCTCACGGCCTCTCAAGTCTTATTCCGCGTACAAACGATCATTTTTCATCATGAAAAAAAATGTTGTTTTTCAGCATGTGCAAAAAACAAAGTTTTTCCAACTTCATCATTAAAAACGACGTTGCCCACACACCATCATTTAAAAAAAATGCTCTATCAAAGCGCGGTGACGTACAACACGTACGACGGCACTCTAAAGGGGAAGTTCTATTCGCCTTTGGGCTGCTTTTAGCTTATTCCTTTTTATTAAAGACGATTTGCGCTTTTCTGTCTGTTACAGCGTTTTACTCCATTATGAAGGGTAGTTTTACCAGAACGAGCGCTCCTGTCTCATAACTTCTGAGCATGCGCGGGTTTAAAACATCCTTTTAGCCCACACACGATCATTTTTTTTCAACCAGAAAAACGACGTTAAAAAATGCAGCATGTTCAAATTTTTTTTTTTTTTTGTTGTTTTTCAGAAGCTGAAAAATGTGTAGCCCACACACGATGATTTTAAATGACGTTTTTCGAAAACGTTTTTTTCATGCTGAAAAATTATCGTGTGTACGCGGCATCACTCTTCGGGCCCCGGCTACTACTGGATGGGGAGCGGAGGAAGATCACTCCACCAGGGAAGGCAAAGAGATAGGCAGGTGGCTGGCAAGGATTTGAGCCAAAGCAGAACTACATGCGAGCAAAGCTGAAGAAATATTCCCTCCACAGGGAGCTGTGGTGGCTCAACGTGATTGGCACTGCGCTGACAAGCCATTCACCTCTGCAGCCAAGGGTTCGGATCCCGGTCTCAGCTACATGTGAATTGAGTTTGGTGGTCTCAGCCCGGCTCCCGGTGGGTGTGCTATGCAAGGTACGCCTGTGCTTAGTACGCCCACCCCCCCCCAAAAAAAAAAAACACACCACACTTGCACGCACACGAAATTGGTTTAGCACACACGCACTTTGGCCATGCGGTCTCCTAAAATAAAGAGAGGCGAAGGACCTACGGGGCTGGCTGGGTGGGCTAGACCCCCTCACTCCCTCATAGGGGGAGTCCCTCTGCCCTGTTGGGGTCCCGTTGGGCCCCAGTCGGGCTCCCAAGTGGAGCAGGTAGGGCGGGGTGAGTGGGAGGCCCCCCCTCACGCCCGCCATTGCCACCGGGGGCATGGAGAAGGATGGCGATTGCCTCCGGGGGGAGGGTCTGCCTACTCCCAACTCCTGCAGTCTGGCTCCTCTCTCTCGAGTTCACGCACAAAATACACTTTAAAGAAAAAAAAAAAAAAAAGGGAAAAAAAAAAAAAAAGAAATATTCCCTCCACTCTGACCAGCACATGATCATCAGAAAGGGACACAGATGATGGTAAAAATACAACCCCCCTATGCTAGTAGGCACGGCGGAGTGTGGGGGTGTGTAATTCTAATTTTTTTTATTTTAATTCTGCACTGACTGTCTTTGAAATTGCCCCTGCCCCCTATTAAATCCAATCTGGGGACAAAACCAGGGACAGACTTGGTCCGGGGACAGTGCCCTCAATCAGGGGACTGTCCCCTGAAACTGGGGATGTCTGGTCACCCTACTGTAGGAGAACCATTGGCCGGAGGATTCAGTTATCCAGAAGGAGCTGGTCACTGGTTGACTTTTATTCCCATCCCATCCCATCCAGCCTGGGCACTCCACCAGCACTTCACTGAGTCCTAGCCACATTCACATGGAACTGTATAGGGGCTAGGACCAGTAGGAATATGCACTAACTTTACTACGAGTCGCTTCAAAAGGCCCATTGTCCTGCCACGTCCCTCTTTTGGGAATATGTTCTCCTTTTGGAAGGACATGGGCCGACGTGGTTCCCGAAAGGGAGCTTGCTTAGGAACCTTGGAATTTCAGAGATACAATTTACTGGCTTTTGGTAACCATGGCTATGGAACTGTTGCCCGATTAC
This sequence comes from Rana kukunoris, assembly GCA_029574335.1. NCBI lineage: Eukaryota > Metazoa > Chordata > Amphibia > Anura > Ranidae > Rana > Rana kukunoris. The sequence continues at coordinate 522,230,666 of CM056052.1, read as the reverse complement.
TCTATGAACAGCACCCAGGTACATGGAACATGTCGCTTTTTGGATCATATCATCTGAGGATCTGGGCTATCAAATGGTACCCCCGGATTGACACCGCTCCCTCTGGATCACCCCAAAAGAACTATCATTAAAACATATTCCTATGTTGGTGCCAGACTGTCTTGGGTGGGCATTGTCTGGAAAATGTAATTAGCTTTCTGTATATATTCAGTGTGTTTTTTTTAGTTTGGAGAAGTCTGCATGAAAAATTTCCAGCTAATCAGACATTTTTTACATATATTTTTTTGGTTATTTTAGTGAAATTAATTACTTACTCAAATTACTCTATAATGTACATTTACTGTACACAGCTTATTTAAAGGGTCACTAAAGGAAAAACATTTTTTTGCTGAAATGACTGTTTACAGGGTATAGAGACATAAAAGTTAACTGATTCCTTTCTAAAATGATTAAAAATAGTTAAAAATCAATCATATAATGTGCCTCTAGTTTCACTTTCGTTTTTAAAATGATTTCATGTTTCTGTAAAGTAGAGAAGACACACATAACAAAAACAAACAAATCCAGGGCAGTGTTTTGTTTTAAAAATGAATGAGTTTGAGAGACACACAGCTTAGACCACAGTGAAAATCTGCCATGAGTTTTTTCATAAGGAGCCAGACAACCAGGAAGTGTGGAGATCAGAGAAGTATTACAGCTACTTCAAAGCAAAAACGAACAATGAGAACATGAAAACAGCACTGCATTAAGGTAAATGAAGCTATTTAGCTAAAAAAAAAAATTCCTTTATTGATCTTTTAACCTCTTCTCCACCGCCCGCCATCAAATGACGGCGGGAGGCAGATCTTATTGTTCTGGATGGACATCATATGCCCTTTTAATCCACTAGGGGGCGCGTGGATGTGTGTGTGCAAACACATAGATCCACATCATGTCAGGGAGAGGGGACTGATGATGTGTCCCTTATAAATAGGGACAACTATCGGTCACCTCCCCCAGTCACTCCCCCCCCCCCGCAGTAAGGCCTTGTACACACGAGCAGACAGATTTGTTCAAATCGGTCGAACAGACCGATTTGAGCAAATCTGTCTGCTGGGATGTATTGGTTTGATCGTGTACACACGATCAAACCAAAATCCCCGCCGGCAGACGGCGCGCTGACGTGTCGGTGACGTGGCGGTGACGTTGACGCCGCCACATCACCGCACCAGGAAGTGAATTACTTCCGCGCATGCGTCGAATCCATTCGACGCATGTCCGAGAAGATATGTCTGCTGGTTAGCGTACTAACCAGCAGACATATCGGGCCGACGGGTTCCCAGCCAACAGATTTCAAAGCATGCTTTGAAATCTGTCGGGTGGCCAAATCCGTCGGCTCGCCCGTACACAAGATCGAATCTGTCTGCTGGGACGGTTGGGCTGACCGTTTCCAGCAGATAGATTTGATCGTGTGTACGCAGCCTAAGAATCACTCCCTAGGGAATACATTAACCGATTGATCGCCCGCTAGTGTTAACCCCTTCCCTGCCAGTCACATTTTTACAGTAATCAATGCATTGTTATAGCAGGGATCGATGTATAATTGTGAATGGTCCCAAAATAGTGTCAAACGTGTTCGATGTGTCCGCCGCAGTATCGCAGTCACGATAAAAAAAATCACTGATCACCGCCATTATTAGTAAAAAATAAAAAATAATAAAAATGCTATAAATCTGCCCCCTATTTTGTAGACCCAATAATTTTTGCGCAAACCAATCAATATACGCTTATTGCGATTTTCTTTACCAAAAATATGTAGAAGGATACGTATCGGCTATAACTGAGAAAAAAATTGTTTTAAAAAAAAATGGATATTTATTATAGCAAAAAGTAAAAAATATTGTGTATTTTTTTCAAACTTGTCCCCTTTCTTTTGTTTATAGCGCAAGAAATAAAAACCGCAGGGGTGATTCATTTGGGTACAGTGTAGCATGACCGCGCAATTGTCATTCAAAGTGTGACAGCGCTGAAAGCTGAAAAATGGCTTGGGCAGGAAGGGGGTGAAAGTGCCCAGTAGGCAAGTGGTTACAGTGTTACTAAACCCACAACAGTAAAATTAGTCTGTATGTGTCGTAAGGCATGCTTGTTATACTCAATGTGGAACCTTTGGGGTTAATCCTCCGCATCATGTATAAAGGCTGTTTTATCATGTCTTCTATGATCCTCCCCTTCTTCCACTGTCCCCAATCCATTTCCTAATAAGACATAGCCTTTGTAGTCACTCTGCACATGCTCAGTTTGATATGTATTGCTAGAAAGTTTTATCTTTTCTTCTTAGGAGGGTGCATATAATCAGCACAGGGCCAATCAGCACAGTCCAGACAAGAGGGTCAGGGATCCTGCAGCCTCATAGAACAGTCAGGGGAGAATGAAAACTCCTCCTACCAGCTTTGACCAGACACTGATATAAGTCACAAGACTGCTATATACTGCTGATGAGAAAGGGTATTTAGCTGTTTATATTTACTAAAATAATTGCATTTTCATGTTTTCTGTACTGTGGGAGACCAGATATAGTGAATGCAGACTCCTGGGTTTAGTAAAACTTTAACCACTTAAGGACCGCCTCCTGAATGGCACGGCTGGGCACATGTATGTACAGGTACGTCCTGTACTAGTACCCAGCTGTGAGTCACGGGCGCTTGTCCACGGCACGCTCCCGTGACCCGTCCGAAGCTCCGGGACCGCAGGACTCGCGGACCCGATCACCGCTGGAGTGTGTCGATCGGTCTCCGGAGCTGAAGAATGGGGAGAGCCCTGTATAAACACGGCTTCCCCGTCCTTCACTGTGGTCATCGATCGTGTAAACCTTATACAGGGAATCGCAATCGATGACGTCACACCTACAGCCACACCCCCCTAACAGTTGTAAACACACATTAGGGAACACATAACCCCTACGGCTCCCCCTTGTGGTTAACTGCAAATGTAATTTTCACAATAAACAATGCATTTTAAATGCATTTTTTTTGCTGTGAAAATGACAATTGTCCCAAAAATGTGTCAAAAAAAATAAAATCGCTGATCGCCGCCATTGGGAGTAAAATGTTTATTCTTTTATAAAAATGCAATAAGACTATCCCCTATTTTGTAAACGCTATAAATTTTGCGCAAACCAACCGATAAACGCTCAATGAGTTTTTTAATAGGTAGAAGAATACATATCGGCCTAAACTGAGGAAAAAAAATGCTTTTTTAAATATTTTTGGGGGATATTTATTGTAGCAAAAAGTAAAAAATATTGAATTTTTTCAAAATTGTCGCTCTATTTTTGTTTATAGCGCAAAAAATAAAAACCGCAGAGGTGATCAAACACCACCAAAAGAAAGCTCTATTTGTGGGGAAAAAAGGACGCTAATTTTGTTTGGGAGCCACGTTGCACAACTGCGCAATTGTCAGTTAAAGCGAGGCAGGGTCGAATCGCAAAAGGGGCCTGGTCCTTTAGCAGCATTTTGGTCCGGGTCTTAAAGTGGAGGTTCACCCTAAACTCTTTCCCATGTGATTTTTTTTTTTTTAAATGCCCCACTTACTGTGTAATCTTTAATTTTGATTTATTTCCCCCGCGGTGGATGGCGCCGCTTTAGCCCGTCACGGCTTCCGAAAATATCCGATTTAGGACTCGCAGGCGCCGGAGAAATACGGCGCCTGTGCAGTCAGCTCCTAGGTCTGTGCGCAGGCGCCGCATAGCGCCGGAAATACCCAAGTCCTAAATCTGGTATTTTCGGAAGCCGTGACGGGCTATAGCGGCGCCATTAACCGTGGGGGAAATAGATCAAAATTAAAGATTACACAGTAAGTGGGGCATTAAAAAAAAAAAAAAAACAGCATACTGGCGCTGACGCCAGTATGCTGGATCACATGGGAAAGAGTATATTTAGGGTGAACCTCCCCTTTAAGTGGTTAAGTTCACATTAAAAATGCTTTAAGAATATGGTTTAAGTATCTAAGCCCCCAAAATACCCTATTAAAGGTTTAAATGAAATAAATGAAAGTCATATGGTGCTAAAAATGTAAGCTTCATTTTATATTAAATACCCCAGTGGCTTCTGCTCTAAGGTCTTTTCACTTGTATTTTGTACCATTTTTTTCTTCCCTTTGACAAGTCATCTCATTGTACTTTGTCCCATCATGTAACACAGTGCTAATTGGCTAAAATAATTATGCAGCAGCTCCAAATTTGATGATAATTAGCTTTAGCTCTGGTATTCTTCAGAAGTACATTAAAATGAAGGTGAATGTGTCATGACACAGGCTTTGCGGTTGGAAGCTTTGCAAAAAATGAGGGCAGCTTGACTATTTCTACAGTGACACAAAATAAATGAAGTAACTCTTAACAGTTTTTAATAAGGAACTGGTCAATTATTTTAAAGAAGAGTCATAATGACAAAATCTTCTCTGTTAATATACAGTACTAAGGGAGCCCGTTCATGTATCATTGTTTATTAATAGTTATTGGTTTAGAAGAGCTGGTGTATTAATACAAATTAGCCCCTACCTAGATGATTTACTAATGTTGACTTTGAATGCCCTGTTAGTTAGGGTAAGTATTCTCTAAGCTCAGTTTGATATTTAAATGGATTAAAATGTTTTATTTAGCTTTGAATACAGCAGGGAAGAGTTAAAGTCTCTGTCCCAGATTCAGAGAGCGATTGCGCTTGTCTAACTGGTGTTAGACAGGAGTAATTTCAAATTTTGCGCGCCATATCACTAGTTTGAATCCTCAAACCATGATACGGCGGCTTCGGGCTTCGATCCGAGAGGCTTACGTCTTCGTAAGCCTTCGGATCTAAGTTGCGATATTTTTGCGGCCGCTGGGTGGAGCCCGCGTCGTTTTCACCGTCGGGGTATGCAAATGAGTTTTTACGGCGATCCACGAAGGTACGAGTGTCCTTCGCAATCGCCTACGTAATTTTTTGGCTACGTAATGTTAGAGCAGCTTTTTGCTGGTCTAACAGTGCGTAACCCATGTTAAGTATGGCCGTCATTCCCGCGTCGAATTAAATTTTTTTTTTTTTTTAACGTAACTCGTTCGGGAATAGGAATGTACGTAAACGACGCTACTACGACGTAACAACGTGATTTCGCGCAATGCACGGCGGAAAATTTGGGAACGGAGCATGCGCAGTTCGATCGCCGCGGGAACGCGCCTATTTTAAATGCTTCACGCCCCCTACTCGCGTAGATGGATTGCGCCGGGAGAAATACACTACGCCGCCGTCGTTTACTGGACAAAATCTACCTGGATTTCACGTAGAGCCAGGTAAAATACGGCGGCGTAGTGTATTTCGGAAACGCTACGATAATCTAATTCTCTGTGAATCTGGCCCTCTGTTTTGATTGTTGTCTGTGTCCCTGTTGGGGGAGATTTCACCACACTTTACGCCAGGACAGGACAGAACAGTAAATCCCTCTAACAGAGGCACAGAAATAACATAACCATATTTCCTGCTGCAAAGGCAGCATACATGTGGTAGTAGTCCCTCCTAGGCTTAGCCTCAGGATCAGTGCATAACTATAAAGTGTTTGTAGGCAAGTGCCGTTAGCCTTCCCACCTGTAGGTGGCCTAGTGTAATGAGTGCATAGTAAAGGGGATCCTGCTCGATAAGACTTCAGCAGCCATCTTGGGTGAGGGAACCTTTTAGTTAAAGGACCCCACGTAATTCTGGTGCGCTTGTGGTGAGTGAGCAGTCAGGGACAGGAGCCCGTCTGTGAAGGACACTATTATTCCGGGTGAGGAGGGATAGTTTAGGGTGGACTGCTTTTTCATTGCTTTTACTCCAGTGGTCGGTACAGAGATGTGTATATGGTGCAAGCGCAGAAATATCTGGTACAACTATCTGGCACTGTCCCCCGAGCCCACCCACTTGTGTGACAATAGCAAATTAATATTCGCTATTGTCTTCCTGAATCTCCTCCTAGACAATCCGAAAGCAGCTCCTGAGACCCGATTGGTCAGGAAGTCTAAGGACAGGACACACTGACCAATCGTGTCTCAGGACACACTTTCTGTTCAGCCCGGAAGAGAATGGGCCGCCTCTTTATTCCCCCTGCCTCCTATGTTAATATCTGTTAGTCTCTGCCGCCGCCTTTTTTCGCTCGTCTAATGCCGGGAGATCATTGGTGTGCTTTCCTGTCCGCCGTTCTTCTCCCGCGGGGGGTGGGGCTACTTGTGGCGATCGCTACCTCCCCATCCACGTCCAGGGAGGGTGGATATTGTTAGTTTGCTGCCCCTAAAATATTTAGCACCAGCCATCACTGATGGTTACATTTAGCAAGTATCCAGAATAAAGCTGTGCACATAGACCGTCCTCCACACCGCTTCACTATTCACTAGTGCCTGGAAAGACAACCCTGCAGTAGAGTGATCTGAAAGCGAGGCTTGAAACACTCATGGAGTGCAGCGTGGAAGAGATGACATTGATTGCAATGCAGAGGATGGTCTATGTCAGGGGTGCCCAACCTTCTGAAGAGCGAGGGCCACTTAAGTGACTTGGTAACCGGTCACGGGCCATAATGAGCAGAGCGGCAGCCCACTCGGCTTTTTAGAGTCCACTCTACTCTCAGCACACCAAACTCGCAGGTAATAGAAGTCTATGGCTCAGTGCAGGTAACACACAGCCCAGTAACCACTGCAGAACAGATATGCCCATATATACACACACTGTGATTTTAGTAATAAAAACGTACCTTTAACCACTTAAGACCCGGACCAATACGCTGGTAAATGACCCAAGGTGTTTTTGCGATCCGGCACTGCGTCGCTTTAACAGACAATTGCGCGGTCGTGCGACGTGGCTCCCAAACAAAATTTGTGTCCTTTTCTTCCCACAAATAGAGCTTTCTTTTGGTGGTATTTGATCACCTCTGCGATTTTTATTTTTTGCGCTATATACAAAAATAGAGCGACATTTTTGAAAAAAAAACACTATTTTTTACTTTTTGTTAAAAAAAAATCAAATAAACTAAATTTTAGTCAAACATTTAGGCCACATGTCTTTAGTAAAAAAAAAAAATCGCAATAAAAAAAAATAGCTACCTAGCGGGAACAGCGACACTAATACAGCGATCAGAAAAATGATCGCTTAGTGACGCTGGCAATAGGGAGTGAAAGGGTTAACTAGGGCGGTGATCAGGGGGTTAAAACTTTATTAGGGGGGGTGGGGGGGCTATCCTGAACCTAACACTAACTGTTTTTTACACTGCCTGTCACACTGACACTAAATGCAGTGATTAGATCACTGCATTCAGTGACACTGTGACAGGGGGGTGGGGGGGGGGCGATCACAAGGGGTTAATATGCCTATGTGAGTGTGTGTCAGTGTTGTGTTGGTGCACACTTACTTGTGATGTCTTCTCTCATCAGCAGCGCTGGGAAACAGCGCTGCGATGAGAGGTGACATCATTTCCTCCTTCCTGTGTAAACACAGGAGGAGGAACTGACAGGATGGGAGCGCGCTCCCATTGGCTGGGAGCGATCGCGGGGGGGCGGGTAAGCGCCGACATCCGCCCGCTGATCCCGGATCGCTCCCGGAGCCAGGGGGACCCCCGAACCGCACTTAGGCGGGGACGTAAATTTACGCCCTTGTGCCTGTACGTGCCATTCTGTGGCCGTATATGTGCGTGCGGGGGTCCTTAAGTGGTTAATAACAGTATTCTCTTCTATTTTATTCCATTCCAGAGCAGGAGGTCATGGGCCACATCAGAGGGCTCAGCGGGCCACTGGTTGTGTACACCTGGTCTATATTTACCCTGGATGCCTACATACTTAGATGTGCCTATTTTAATCATCAACCATGTGAGTTGCCAAATATTGTACCTTCATTAAATGAAACCATATTGCTACACTTAAAGGAACTTCTCTTCTCTTTTATACTGTGGTGTGATACTACTTGTATATCAAGGCTTTGCTTGTATATCAAGACACCTCTCGTTTATCAAGTGAAAAGTTATAAAAAAAATGGCTTTTCTTGCAAAAAACTCTCAGACCAAGTTACTCTTAATCCAAGGTTTTACTGTATACCAAACCCGTCATCTGCCTTCCTTCACCTGGGAGACTTTCTGGCATCTGGGAGCATTAAAGATCATTATCTGTGTCCCCTTCATTCCAGCACATCACAGGGGCAGTTAGTCCCAGCCTGCTGCTGCACTGACATGCTGTCCTTTCCTGGCAGGGAAGTGAATGGCACCAATCAGGATGGACTGGAGGTGTGTATACACAAGTATAAGTGCAGCACCTGAGAATATGATCGGCTTTTTACAGACAAATGGTTAACCCCTTGGGTGGTTTATTAACATTGCTACTAGCCAGTAATATAAGGTTTGAGTAACACGGCTACTGGCAATTGCTACATTAATGGCCAGTCACAATGATCATTGACCCCTTACATTACTGACTAGTGGAAAAAAAGTTGACTAACCCCCTCACGTCCCGGGGGGTTAAATATTTATTTGTACAAAGCTGCATTAGTGACTATTGTTACGTATCCCTTGCATTTTTGGCTAGTGGATATGTTAATTAACTTCCTCACTCGACCAAGGGGTTAACAATTCATCTATACAAAGCTCCACTAGTGGCCAGTGGCAGTGCTTATTAACCACTTCATGCTGCACCATAAGGGGGTTAATTCAAACTGAAACTGGCTGCCAATAAGGAATGATGTTTAAAATGCCACCACCACTGACCATAAATGCAGTAAGGTTAAGGGGTTACCAATGAAGGGGTTTATATAGCACAACACCACTGACCAGAAATTAATATGTTATCATTGCAAAAACTGGCACCAGTGCTGGGGTTATCATTGTGGTTACTGAAATGACTGCTGGGGGTTATTATTGCATAAACTGGCACCAATTTGGGGGGTATTTTTACGTGCCCTGGCACCAAAGCTGAGGTTTATTACTGTGTAAACTGGCACCGATGCCTGGGGTTATTATTGCAGAGACTGGCACTGATGCCTGGGGTTAATATTGCAGAGACTGGCACTAATGCCTGGGGTTATTATTGCAGAGACTGGCACTAATGCCTGGGGTTATTATTGCATACACTGGAACTGATTCCTTTGGTTATTATTGTGTAAACTGCCACTGATGCCTGGGTTTAATATCGCATAAACTGGCACCAATATAGGGGGTTATTGCTGCATAATCTGACACTGGTGCAAAGGGTTAGTATTGCATACAGTGGCACTAATGCTGGGAGTTATTACTGCTGTATGTGTTTATGTGGGGGGGGGGGGGGGTTATTACTGTGGAAATTGGCACCAATGATATGGGGGTTATTATTGTGAAAGCTGTCTCAATGATAGGGGTTGTTATTATGGAAACTGGCACCCCTGCAGGTTTTTTTGCTGCTATTGACACCAATGCAAATCCAGTTATTATTGCATCCAATTACATCAAAGGTAGAGGTTATAATTTCTGTAACAATAGAGTCTTATTTTACTTCTGCTATCGCTTTAGCATGCCTTGTGGTGAAAAAAATAAATAAAAATACAGCAGGAATTAGATTTTACAGCATATTTTGCATCCACACAAGTAGATCAGGATTTAATAAAATGGTGGGTGCCCTGGAACTACTAAACGCTGTTAACGTGTGTGAGTGAATTCTGTTTTGAATTAATTAAATGTAGGTTAAATTGTATTATTTTAAATATGTTTTTTTGTCTTGAAAAGAAATTGCATTTTGCAAGTTCCACCCTGGATGGAAATTCCTGCACTTGATGACCTTGTCCCGGAACTGCTCACAGGTAGTGATGAAGACTCTTTGATTTCCTGACACAATTTCTCAGGGTGAATTCCATTTCTACCGGTCGATTCCAAATTAATGAGAGCATGCAACTTAGACAAGAACATCTACATGCTCACCTTTCCAACATGATCAGCCAAAGAGACTGAGGAGCCCCAGCTCCTGGTTTATTAAAACATACAAAATCTTCTCATTGCTTCACATTATACAATTCACACCCATTAACCCAGTAAACCCTCCCTCCTGTACTTGGTGTGCGACCCTCATTGGTCAGCTCATACAGGAATAAAAAAGTACATTTTCAGCTCTTCAAACAGTTCTCTTGGTCACGAGACACACATTCCTTTAGGAATGGGGGATGGTTTTACTTCCTCTCGAAACTTAAGGCAAGCTATTCAGGAATGCAGCAGGGGGGGGGGATGGAGTGAGAATGAGGAGTGAGTCAAAGCTTCTTTATAATAGTCCTTTGTATCTTCATCTTTAAATGGTAACTTTTACAAGGTAATATCTGCTTCTTCATATTTTCAATGCTGGGTTCATAACTTTAAAACAATATCTGATATCTTCATGTAAGGATAATAACAGTGTTGCAATATATATATATATACATACATAACTCCATAGATCAAGCAATAAAAAGGAAACAAACGATATAATGAAGGAAAGGCAACATCTGAGTGGCTCTATTCATAACAAAAAAATATAAATGTTATTTCACATCTACCACAGTAGACCACTTTTGGACCTTAGGTTTATTCTTACCTTGATGTGTCTATATCAATCAGAACACACCTGCAAACAAATTAGTAATTTATGTAGTCATAACTGCCATTCCTTGTTCTGTAAAAGACAACAAAGGTAGAAAGCATCAGCACACAATCACCTTGTGGTTCCTAAAGTTATGTCAAAGAGCCTGCTATGATTAGCTAAAGTGTGCAAACTAAACCCATTTCTTTAAGCAAACTGACAAGTATAATTTGGGTTGGTTGCAGGCTGGTTGGTAAGTTGAGCTGGTAACTTTCTTTGGTTTTGTTTGACATACATTGCCCTTCCATGTCCTCCCTGCTGTGAAGGTCAGTTATAAGAGGGGACAGTGGGCATTTGTTTGTACTATGAGTAGCTAGAGACCAGTGTGGACAGTTCGTAAAAACGTGCACCTTTTTCCCCCGTTCGTAAATGTCTGTGGTTGCGGGAATGTGCCATTAAAAATAGCCGAGAACGGTTCGGCTTGGAAGTGCACAAGGATATTGGAGGCAGGGGGTGATAGTGGCTGCGTTGGCACCACAGAGGGGGAAGATTGGAGGCAGGGGGTGTTAGTGGCAGGGCGTGATTGCAGGCAGGGGGTGTTGGTGGCACCACAGAGGGGGATGGTGGCAACGCAGAGGATGGAGACACGGGTTGTTAGTGGCACTGCAGAGGGGGATGGATGCAGAGGATGATGGAGGCAGGGGGTGATTGAGGGTAGAGGGCCTGGGGGAGATTGGAGGCAGAGGGAGATTGGAGGCAGGGGGAGATTTTGGCACCGCAGAGGGGGGTGAAGGCAGGGGGTGTTGGTGGCAGAGGGGGGTGAAGGCAGGGGGTGTTGGTGGCAGAGGGGGGTGGAGGTAGGGGGTGATGTGACTAAATAATTTGCACCTATTATATCGAAAATAACAAAAATATGTATTTTTACCTTAATATCTACCTTAAATTACATTGCTATTTGCCTAGCGTACTTGTATGTAGCCTAAATACTGAAATGTGCACCTAAAAATGTAATTTAGTAACTTTTGTGAAATGCCAGTAAAAATGTGACTGCGCCAGTAAATTTCGGGTGTCATGCCAGTAAATTTCAATCTGGTAGGTTGGCAACACTGCTAGAGACATTGTGAGCAATTGCTGCACATTCAACCAGAAGCATCTCAACATCGTTGACATCTGGCACAGGGGTGTCAACAGAGATGATAGACAAGACAGACTGTTATTTGTCTTTTTAGGGCATATTCCATAACACTACAGCTGATTTTGGCAGGAAAGATGAATCTTTTTCACTTTATGAGATTGAATTTGCTTAAGCTTCCATTCCTAGTGTAGCTATTGGTCTACCATGCGTATGCTGCCATGTTGGGACCATAAAAACTAAACATTCTATGATACTTACCTCATAATTTGCGGTCGTGGTGGGAGCAATTGTAAACTCCAGACTGGACTATGCAAATGCCCTTTACCTCGGACTCCCCAAGTACCAAATCGCTCGTCTGCAAGTCGTTCAAAATACGGCCGCCAGACTTGTGACTGGGAAAAAACCCTGGGAATCCATCTCACCTTCACTGAGATCCCTTCACTGGTTACCAGTAAAAGACAGAATCACTTTTAAAGCTCTCTGTCTAACGCATAGATGTATCCATGGGAATGCTCCCCATTATCTATGTGAAAAATTAAAAGTTCACGATCCCAATCGTATTCTTCGATCCACCAATCAAAATCGGCTTCAGATACCGAAAGCCAGATACAAGTCCAAAGGAGACAGGAGATTCGCTGTCCAAGGTCCCAAACTATGGAACGCCTTACCAGCGAGTATTCGGCTGGAGGAGAACTACTTGGTCTTCAGGAGAAAGATTAAGACTCATCTCTTTTGATCTCAAAGGAGACAGGAACAACAAGCGCCCAGAGGCGATTTACTTCGCATGTGCTGCGCTATATAAGTTTTTCATTCATTCATTCATTCATTCATTCATAATTTGCCTTTCCTGGTTTCAATCAATGCAAACATATTGACCCCACCTAGTTCATTCCTAACAGGTTGATGTGTCAATGCTTTATAGCTACTGGTCCTGTAGGTGGAAGTAGGCAAGGCTACTAACACTTGCAAGGTAAGTATGAGAGATTTTAAAACATTTCAGTAAAGTAAGGAAGAGTAAGGCGGCGTACACACGACCGAGTTTCTCGGCAGAATCCAGTGAGAACCTCGATGGGAGACGTATTCTGCCGAGAAAACCGGTCGTGTGTACACTTTTCGCTGAGCAACCCGTCGGGAAGCTCGTCGAGCCAAAAAGAGAGCATGTTCTCTAATTCCTCGTTGTTCAACGGGAAAATTTGGCTCGACAAGCTTTTTGACTGCCGAACTAGGAACTCGACGGGCGGAAGGATGAGTTTCGCCCGACAAGTTTCTCGGTTGTGTGTACGCGGTCTTAGAATTTGTATTTATTGCTGTCTGTGTCTTTGCCTGATGACACCCACACTTCCAATTTCTTGGGCAGGCATCACAGGAAAAATGTGGTCGTAAAGAGATATAAACGCCTGACACAAATCTTATCTCTTTCTCACTCTCTCCTCTCCTCTCCTCTGTTCTCCTTCCGTCCTCTCTTCCTTCTTATCACAGTTCCTCCCTTCCTCTTTTCTTTTCCACTTTTTTTTACTCTCCTCTCCTCTTTTTTCTCTTTCCGTCCTCTCTTCCTTTTTTCCTTCCTTTCTCTTTTCTTTTTTCTTTCCCTCTTTTCTTTTTCCTCTTCTCTTCTTGCCTCTATCCTTCTCTTCACTTTTCCCCTTTCTGTCCTCTCTTTCTTATCTTCTTACCACACTTCCTTGTTTCCTTCCTCTTAATTTTCTCTTTTTCTTTTCCTATTCTCTCCTCCCCTTCTGTCCTCTCCTTCTTTTTTCTCCTTCTCTCCTCTCTTCCTTCTTATCACACTTCCCTCCTCCGTTCTCTTTTCTTTTCCTCTCCTTCCATTCTCTCATCTCCTTCCTTCCGTATTTCCTCTCCTCTTCTCTTTTCTCCTTGCATCCTTTCTTCCTTCTCATCACACTTCCTTCCTTCCTCTTTTCCTCTTTTAATTTTCTCGTCTCTCTTCTCCTTCTGTCCTCTCCACTGCCCTCCTTCCATTCACTCTTCCTCCCTTTTTTCTACTCAACCCTCCCTCTGTCCATCTCTTCCTCCTTATCCTCCTCCCTTCCTTTCATCCTTCCTTCTCACCTTTCTCTCGCTCTCTCTTCCTTCCTTTTCTCTTTCCCATCTTTGCTGATATAATTTCTTCCCTTTTCTCCCTCCATTCCTTTCTCTTTCTCTCTTCCTTCCTTCTCTCTTTCCCATCTTTGCTGCCATAATTTCTTGTTTTTTCCATGTTCCTTCCTCCCTTCCTTTATCTCTCTCTCGCTCTCTCTCTCTCTGTCTCTCTCTCTCTTCCTTTCTTCCTTCCTTATTCCCTCCCTCCTTTCCTTACAATACACATTATGCCAGAAATACATCTTGGCTCAGAATCTCCAGCTAGGCTGGCGATGACAATGGATTTAAGATACTATTGTCAGATTATTTTTGATGCATCGGTTGATAGAACACAATGATTATTTCAGTGGGGTGATAGAAAGGGCAGTGGGAAAATGATGAAGTGCATCCGTAAACAAGACAGAATACTCTGTGGATTGCTAAAAGCTCCAAAAAACTTCAGAAAGTGTTATTTATGAGTTAGGAAAGTGATTGAAGTTTTTGAAAGTAAAATTACACGATCAAAAATCGGACTGCAGACTGAGGAAGCCTTGCGCAGACTGAGTTACGGCTAATGAGTATTTTAGGAAGACAGCTGAGAACTACCTGGGAAGAATGTAATTAGAAGAACCCTTTCAATCCACTTAAACAGAGAATGAAAAATCAGAAGTCTGTGAAATAGCTTGACTGTGCCTTTGAAAAAAAGCAGTCTGGATAGGTCTGATATCCCCATCTGTCAACCAAATGTCTTTTAATTTCATGTTATTTGGATAAATGCATTTAAGAAAGAAAAGATAGGGCCAGATCCACAAAGCCCCGTGTATCTCTGTGGCAGCGTAGCATATAGTATTTTCGCTACGCCGCCGTACGCTAGGAAGGCAAGTTCCGTATCCACAAAGGACTTGTGTCCTAAGTTACTGCGGCGTAGCAAAAATTTGCATATTCTACATGGAAAATATACGGAAGCACCCCTAGCGTCCAGCGTAAATATGAAACTTAAAGACGACGGCGTAAGACGGCGTATCTAAGCTAAAAAACGGCATATCTTGTTTTGTGGATACAAAACAAAGATACGCCGGCGCAGATTTGAAAATACGGCGGCGTATCTGTAGATACGCCACTGTATCGTTTTGTGGATATGGCCACTTATTTCTAGGAGGTTTTTGATGTGTCAATAAGTCATATAATGTACACAAAAACAAATTTACAATTTATATCAAATATCTGTAGCCAACAGTGGACTACAAGTATCTGCATTGCAGACCTATCTTTGCATTTTACACTGTTGCTGTGTCCCTCTAGTGTTGGGCGAGTAACTTACATCATCCCCCTGTGCCAACTGAAAAGCATTGTAGGAATTGTAGTATCTTGAACAGACATTCTGGGCTTCAGAACTATTGGACCACACTTCCCATCAGACCACCTGCTTCCCAGGATGGAATGCTGGGAAAAATATAAAAGGGCCAGCAGCCCGGCCCCACGCTCTTCACATCCCTGCTGTTGTGCGAGAGGACTGCGGCCTACCATGCATCGAATGCAGCGACCCAAGCCCGACCCAGGCAGGTCTAACACTGCTTTCTACTCAGGGGACATAACCGCAGAGTCTCTGTATCACCTGGATCAGATGACATACAGTTCCTGCAGCTTGTCAGTAGGGTGACCACATGTCCCAAATTGCCCGTGACAGTCCTGCATTTTGCAGGTCTGTCCCGGGCACCTGACACAGCCACCCCCCCAAGCCAAACTAATGCCCCCAAAAAAGGCTGCCAGATCACCGCTTTACTCACTGACAGTACTTGTCCTGGCCGGGAATGCCTGGAGGAGCTCAGTCCCCGCCCCCTGCTTGTGATTGGAGAAATCATAAATCCTGCCTCTTGTGTCCAATCACTGTGCTGTGATTCGTTACAGCACAAGCTGATTTTTGGGAAGGGATGGTGTCCCTGAATGGTAGTTTGGAAATGTGGTCACCCTACTAGTCAGTCATCTCTGAGCGTTTGTCAAGGGGACGACTATTCCGCAATCGCTTTTCAAGAGAATCCTGCGCTGTTCTTCAGTTGATGAGAGGAATTCTGCCCAGTAAATACACACCCTGCCTTATTACATTGCATATGAACACTGTATACAGACATCTTACTCCTGGAATTACTTTATTACATTGTATATGAACACTGTACACAGACATCTTACCCCTTAGAATTACTTTAAAGATTACTGCTTGTCAGATTGAGTTGTTCTTTTCTGCCTACACGCCACTTTCTTCATTCAGGATACAGTTTGCTTGAGCTCCAACTGCCGGTAAAGACAATTGCAGGCCTTGCACTCTGGACATTGCAGTTTCCTGCTCTTTAAAGGGACCCACCCCTGATACTTATTAAATCTGGTCTCCCATTAAGACTTAACCACTTCAGCCCCGGAGGATTTGGCTACCCAATGACCAGGCCATTTTTTGCAATTCAGCACTGCGTCGCTTTAACTGACAATTGCGCGGTCGTGCTATGTTGCACCCAAACAAAATGTATTTTCTTTTTTTTTCCCCCACAAATACAGCTTTCTTTTGGTGGTATTTGATCACCTCTGTGGTTTTCCTTTTTTGCGCTATAAACAAAAAAGAGTGTAAATTTTGATTACAAAATTATATTTTTTTTACTTTTTGCTATAATAAATATCGCCCAAAAATATATAAAAACAAATATTTCTTTCTCAGTTTAGGCCAATATTTATTCTTCTACATAATTTTGGTAAAAACGTTGCAATTAGCGTATATTGGTTTGCACAAAAGTTATAGCGTCTACAAAATAGGGGATAGATTTATGGCATTTTTATTAATATTTTTTAATGGCAGCAATTTTTATCATGACTGCGACATTATGGTGGACACATCGGACACTTTTGACCCTATTTACGGACCATTGTTATTTATACAGCGATCCGTGCTATAAAATGCACTGATTACTGTGTAAATAACACTGGCAGGTAAGGGGTTAACCACTAGGGGGCGAGGAAGGGGTTAAGAGTGTCCTAGGGAGTGATTCTAACTGTGGGGGGCTGGGCTACGAGTAACACGACACTGATCACTGCTCCCGATGACCTGTCACTAGGCAGAATAGGGAAATGGCTTAGATCACAGGACTATGGCGGACATGAAGTCTGTGGGTGCCAGAGGCACAGTCACGGAGCTCAAGGCAGGCATGCGGGCTTGCACGGTGGTAAATTCAAAGCAACGTACCGGTACGTTGCTTTGCTCAGCTGTGCTATTTTACTGACGTATATCTACAGGAGGTGGTCGGTTGAGGTGAAATAGGCCGGCCCGGGATTCCCTATTAGTGGTATAATAAAATACAGTAAATACTAGTCCATTTCAAACAGTACTATTCCTTGTGATTGCTGTCTGTGCTTTTGTAAACTGTTATTCTGTAACTGAGATTTCCAGCTGTAATTCAATTGCTTTCAAGGATCTCCTCAGTTGAGCCTTGGCTGTACAACCAGAACCTAAATGCTGTTATTTTACTCTCTTTCTGAACCAGTAAAATCAGAGAGTCACTAGTGTATTTAGGTTTTGTGCTGCCCTAGGCCTGACTAAACTTATGCACCCCCCTTCCTGTCAAGGCCACACCCCTTCATGTTTAAAACCCACCCTGAATGAGTGACAAAACTAGTTCTGAGGGCCTGGGGGGGGGGGGGGGGGGCAATGGATTCCCTTAATTTGCATAGATTTCCTCTGACTTCCTGTTTGGCTATGGGGCAGGAAGTGAAGATAAATCTCTGCAATGGGACAGGGATGGCAAAAAATAAACTGACAGGGGATATAACCTTCCCTTACTCTATTCAAAATGAAAAAAAAAGTGTTACCTATAGTTCTACTTTAAGTAAATGGTGCAGCAGAAAACATATAGCACAGTGGGAAAAGCTTGTGGTCAAGGATGATAGGACAGTCAAAATTAGAAGCGCACCCACAGTTGCCGAATGCCGGCTGCCCGCATACCAGAAGCAGTGTGGCCGCTTTATGGGTGCGCTAGACTAATTTGCCTAACAGTGTAGCGCAAGCCGGCGGGGACTCTTTTTGTGCCCCCTTGCAAAGTGCTGCCCTAGTCCCGGGCCTTGTTGGCCTAGACCAGGATACAGCATTGTGAGGAACCCTTTAACAGGAATGAAATTTCGAGTACATTTTCTCTATCTGTGTTCTACTTTCTGGGTTCACTTTATTTATAGTGATTTTAATAACCTTTTAATGATTTTTATATAGATATTTTCACGGTTCCATCTATGCTGCAAGGATAAGCAAAAGCTTAGGTGTGGCTTGATTCACGCTCCATTTTTTTCCTCTTGTAACTTGGGACACTCTTTTGACCCAGTTCTGGCCCCTTTTGGTTGTTTAAGGTAAGATTTTCTTGCTCCCTGCTCCCCCACCTTCCCCCTCCTCTTTCCCTTCCCCCCACTTTCCCCTTTCCCCCTTCCCACCTTTTTCTCCCGCCCCCTTCTTTCCTTCCCCCCTTTTTCCTTCCCTTCCCTTCTCTCCTTCCTATTTGGCCTTCCCATTTCCCTCTCTTCCATTTCCCCTCTCTTCTTCACATTTGTAGCAACCTTTGCGGTTGATACATTTTTTTATTTCAGTTTATTTCACCTAGCACCGTATCTTATGTATGTGCTAGTCACTTTATTTATTACACTTCATTAAATTAAGTAATGATATTTAATATATATATTTGGCTGCATTCCTGGTCTTGAGTAGCAGCTGCTCATTAATTTAACCAGCACAGATATCATCTTTTTAAGCACAGTTAAGCCGGATTCACAAATCACTTACGCCAACGTATCTCCAGCCGCCCAACGTATTTTTCCTACGCCGGCGTATAGTGGGGGCATTATTACACTGGGCGCATGTGGCACTCCCATTGATTTTCGATTCAAATATGCAAATGAGGCAAATATGTCGATTCACGAACGTACATGCGCCCGGCGCATAATATACGC
Organism: Rana kukunoris; assembly: GCA_029574335.1. NCBI lineage: Eukaryota > Metazoa > Chordata > Amphibia > Anura > Ranidae > Rana > Rana kukunoris. The sequence goes on along the minus strand of CM056052.1, from coordinate 522,211,950 downwards.
GGTTTGCGTAAGTCGTACGTACGGCGTAAAGTTATTCCCCATATAGGAGGCGCAACTCCTGCAAAGGTATGGGCCAGGGAGCGAATGCCATCGTATTTTACGTAGTTTACGTTGTACGTAAACAGGGCTGGGCGTAGGTTACGTTCACAACGTAGGCAGTGATTCGACGTATCTTAGGCAGTTGTTTCGACGTGATCGTGAGCATGCACACTGGGATACGTCCACGGCACTGTGCGTGCGCCGTTCGTTTTAAGTACTTGCCTAGCACTCGGCACATCATTTGCATGGGGTCACGCTTCATTACCATGTATCACGCCCACTTCCAGCCCACTTTCACTTACGCTGGCTTGCGCCTAAGAATATACACTATGCCGGCGCAGAGTTGGGAGCATTTGCTTTGTGAATTCCATGCTTCCCTCTCCGCGCTGCACCGGCGTAGCGTAAAAGACATACGCTACGGCAGCATATATATGCGCCGATGTATGTGAATCTGGGCCTTTATGTTTATACTTTTAATTTACTTGAGATAATTTGTCCTCCCTGCCCACTCTCTTTGCTCATAAATTGCTGTGGTGTATTTAACAAGCTCTAATAGGATACCATTACAAAAATGTAAAGCAACATGACTCAGTATATTGAAAGTTTGCAATGTTTAATATTTCTTGGTAAAATAATAATTTGTTAATGTGTATATATACGTTATTTGTTAATAATGTTTGTATCAAATATGGGCCAGATTCACATACATTTGCGGCGGCGTAGAGTAAGGCATTTACACTGCGCCGCCGCAACTTACTAGAGCAAGTGCTTGATTCACAAAGCACTTACCTGTAAAGTTGCGGCGGCGTAGCGAAAATCCCCCGGCGCAAGCCCGCGTAATTCAAATGAGCCGGGTAGGGGGCGTAGAGCATTTAAATTAGGCGCGTTCCCGCGCCAGACATACTGCGCATGCGCCGTCCCAAAAACTTCCTGACGTGCATTGCGCAAAATGATGTCGCAAGGACGTCATTGTTTTCAACGTGTATGTAAATGGCGTCCAGCCCCATTCACGGACAACTTACGCAAACGACGTTAAATTTTCAAATGGCGACGCGGGAACGACGGCCATACTTAACATAGGATACGCCACCTAGGGGGCATGTTTTTCTTTACGCTGCGTATCTCTTACGGAAACATCGTAAAGTCACTGCGTCGGGCCCTCGTACGATCGTGAATTGGCGTATCTCGCTGATTTACATATTCTTGGCGTAAATCAGCGGGAACGCCCCTAGCGGCCATTTTAAAATTGCAGTTCCAATACGACGGCGAAATACAATTACGCCGCTCGTATCTGAACTCAATCCCGGCGTATCTTGTTTTCTGAATACAGAAAACAGATACGACGGCGTAGGTTAGAAGTTACGCGGCTTATCTACAGATAAGCCACGTAACTTCTACCTAAATCTGGCCCTATGTGTATACGGGAAGGGGTTAAACTGCTGACACTTTAAAGTGATATTAAATATAGATTGTTTAAGTGCAATTGATCCCTGTAAAAATGTATGCTTCTATGATACTTCCAGTTTAGTCATGTTGGCTGCCTAGAATGGGAAAATGTGACCAGCTTGCCTGATCACTTTCACCAAAGCATGAGCAGGAAAGATGGCAATGGACAATCCATAGGACACAGGCAAGGGGGTAGCGCCAGCAATTGGCAGAATCAACAAGGTTTTTATTACTATCATAGGCAGGGGGTGTGCCCGGTGTGCCTGGGCACAGCCTAATCACTATGTGTGGTGCCGATTCCCCCTACTGTCCGCCCACCCATTGGCTCCCACTCTGCAGTGCTGCTGGCTTCACCCCTCCCCTCTAGGCTGCTGTACGGGATGTTTCAGGATGTAAAATGAGGAAATGGGCTAGTAAATATGTAATTTACCGGCCCCTTCCTTTTCTAAATGACCACAGTAAACACACTCGCGTGTCCATTAATAACTGAAGCATAGCAAAACTGTGTTTACTATGCTTCCATTTGTGAATGAACAGGAAGCCGCTCGGTTGCCCAATGCAACCGAGGTTGCAGAGAAAGGCATGTGTTTTTGAGCTTTGGGGTGCACACCCTAATGCAATAGGCTATAATGCACACCTATGATTACTATACTATACACAAAACAAATGCGTACATCATTATGTATCCAAAATATACCATACAATACAATAAAAATACAATGCAAAATATCATGTAAAGACACTTTTTAAGATATTGGGTTTAATGATTGTAACTGTCACCACCGTTTACGATCCTCCATCAACCCAAGACAGCCTATCCGACACACCGACAAACCAGCAGACATGATCCATATAAATTCCCCAGAAAATAAGACTCACAGCTCTATCCTCTGGTTTCAAAATGAATGAACAAACTCTGCCACTGGGGAGAGGCCTGGACTGGCCCTTTTACCTGGAGTCCTTTCAGCCGCTGGAGAGAAGACAGAGTGGCTGGGCTCAGTCCATTATGCTGTTGGGGATATGGGCCAACTGCCCCCCATCCCTGGGGTATACCAGTGGAGACTGAAGTCCCATCCACTGGTGATAGGTGAAAATCCCGCGGTGCTTGCAAAGCAAAGCCGACATCCTCCTGTCTCAGTGCCGCACCATTTTCTGGGGTTGTGTCAGTGGAGACTGAAGTCCCATCCACTACCCCAGGAACTCCCTCTTCCGTTAGTTGAGAGCAGAGGCTTGTGGCACTCTGCTCTGTTGCCAGCTCTTCTGCTGAGTTACTGTGAGTGGAGACCACAGTCCCATCCACTACCACAGGGACCCCCTCTTCTGTTAGTTGGGAGCAGAGGCTTGTGGCACTCTGCTCTGCTTCCAGCTCTTCTGCTGGGTTGCTGTGAGGGGAGACCGCAGTCCCATCCCCCGATGTCAGCTCAAGCTGCAGTTGTGTGCAGCGGCCAGTAGCATCCTGCTCTGTTGCCAGTGATTCAGCTGGGAGTAAAAGCTTTACCTCACAGCTCTATCCTCTGGTTTCAAAATGAATGAACAAACTCTTTAATGGTTAGCTCTCTTATATACAGTACAAGGCATGTTTCAGTAATCACAGGAACAATCAAACTCTTCACCCCCAACTTCACACCATGTGGGGGCTTCAATCACATTATTTTAGATAATGACATCCAGTTGAGCTAATCATTAGTCCCCCCAGAAGTCCCCTCTCCGCAATTAGAGGAGGTAATTACTACAGCTTGACAAATCACATTCCTTTACAAAACATAATTGACATGCTAATTCCCTAACCCTAAAAGGAGACATCTGACCTTTAGACTGCTAACTCACAACACATATCTATCATCAATAGACTTTTCACAGTGTTAGCATCACACAATTAGTTCCCCTCAATCCACATCTTAGACAGACTTATGTCTCCGACAGAAAGGTATTCACACCTGATCATTAATGTGCTTTAAACAGTGTTATCACACAATGGAAAGGTCTTAGGAGCAGACCTGAATTAACACCTCTACAGCCTTGGACAATGGAATATCTTAGGAGTTTATTGACCTGGTTTGGGTCAACATTAACCAACAACTTGTAATATCTCAAGATATCTTGCAATATATTAATTATTATTTATCAGCCACCCTATGCCCAAAAGGGCACAGGGTGACCTTAGACCCAAGAGTCCTTAGTGCCGCTGGCACAGGAGTACCCCCCCATCCCTCAAAAGTCTCTGGATCATCCCGTTACAATGATACCTTAGCTATTGCAAAACTCTACAATTAGTCTGTAATTACAGAATTTGGGTACAGTTAATAAAGTCAGGCATTGCTTTTTAATTGATAGTTTCCATGTAATGAATACATTTTCTTATTCATCATTTTGGGGCTTTTATTAAAACCAAGTACAAGAACAATAATGTATCCAGCTCTGCGTAACTTTTTATCTCTGACATAGACTTTGTTTAATTACTAAGTCTAAAACATTTAGATAAGACAGGTGAATAATTACCGGTAAATCCATCTTCAAATGACTTAACCATCTTGTAACGATAATTTGCTATGCATCTAAGGAGCTGGAAGAGCACAGAACCTATTTTAGATGACTCTGATTGGAATAATTGAAAGGGTTCTTGCAATACATTTATTTGTTTAGTGAATTGTACCTGGTAAGTTTTAACACTCTTTTATTAGTACGGTCTCACCTGCTGGCATATCATTAATTATTGCTGCACAACATTTAAAAGATCATTAATGAGTAAAAATTAACTGAGAAATAAAGTCAAATGAACATGTCCATGGCCAGCTATAACATGCCCCATAAGGGGCACACGGGCACCACCCCCTCTCTCCTGCCACCTGTCTATCACTATAGATAGAATCTATCTATGGTCGCTGCTGCCACCCCCTATTTATGGGCACACTGGCAGCAATTGATGGGGCACAGTGGCAGCAATCGATGGGCACAGTAGCGGCAATTGATGAGCACACTGGCAGCAATTGATATGCACAGTAGAAGCATATGATGGGCACAGTGGCAGCAATTGATGGGGCACAGTAGCGGTAATTGATGGGCACACTGGCAGCAATTGATGGGCACAGTAGCGGCAATTGATGAGCACACTGGCAGCAATTGATATGTACAGTAGAAGCATATGATGGGCACAGTGGCAGCAATTGATGGTCACACCGGCAGCAATTGATAGGTACAGTAGCTACGTTTGATTGCACAGTGGCGGCAAGCTATGGGTACAGTGGCTGCATTTGATGGGCACATTGGCTGCATTTGATGGCACAGTGGTTACAATTGATGACACCATGGCTGCTTTTGATTGGCACAGTGGCTGCGTTTGATGGGACAGTGGTGACAATTAATGACACCATGGCTGTGTTTGATTGGCACAGTGGCTGCGTTTGATGGGCACAGTGGCTGCGTTTGATGGGCACAGTGGCTGCAATTTATTTTTCAGTTTGTTTGCGCCCCCCAAAAATTTTGAGCACCAGCCGCCACTGCATTCCACCATACATCTCACAAAGCAATGCTTGGGTTCTGTGCAACCTAGGTCATGGGGATTTCCATGAAGAACACAGGAGTGTATCTATGGTCTGATTAATGAAAGAGACTAGCAGGGGTATCTTCAGAGCTACTATATGGAACTAGCCGTTTACAGTGCCTTTTGTAATGTGCCATTAATTTTTTCAGTAGAGGTTCACTATTGATTTACCTAGCATTTTAAAGAGTTACACCACCCCAAACTCTTTCAGTTTTTAATAGATGATAGAAGGGTTAAACCTACCTGACTATTATTTTCTATCAGTCATAGAAGCAGTTGGTGAGATCTGCTTTAAGTTCCCATTCACCCCGATAGAGTTTTTGTTTAATTAAATGCAAATAGAAGCATGTGGTTGCCTAAGGAGTTGGGGGAAGACTTGTTTGCTCCGATTGGGAGATCTGAGTACAGTATACATTGAGACATTAGACCTGTGTGACCTTGATAAAGAAAACCTACATTTCTTCAAATGTTTAACTTGCCTTAGGCAAGACTCCTGTGAGAACAGGAGGGTGTCTAGGATCTGATTTAACCACTTAAGCCCCGGACCAATATGCTGCTAAATGCCCAGAGGCATTTTTACAATTCGGCACTGCATCGCTTTAACAGACAATTGCGCGGTCGTGCGACATGGCTCCCAAACAAAATTTGCGTACTTTTCTTCCCACAAATAGAGCTTTCTTTTGATGGTATTTTATTGTCTCTGCAATATTTATTTTTTGCGATATAAATGAAAAAAGACTGACATTTTTGAAGAAAAATTATATTTTCTACTTTTTGTTATAAGAAAAATCGAATAAACTAAATTTTAGTCAAACATTTAGGCCAAAATGTATTCAGCCACATGTCTTTAGTAAAAAAAAAATCGCAATAAAAAAAAACTAGCTACCTAGCGGCAACAGTGACGCTAATACAGCGATCAGAAAACCGATCGCTTAGTGACACTGGCAATAGGGGGTGAAAGGGTTAACTAGGGCGGTGATCAAGGGGTTAAAACTTTATTGGGGGGTAGGGGGCTACCCTGGACCTAACACTAGCTGCCTGTCACACTAACTGTCACACTGACACTAAATGCAGTGATCAGTAAATATATGATCACTGCATTCAGTGACACTGTGACAGGGGACTGGGGGGTGATCGGGGGGGGTTTTATGTGCCTATGTGTACTGTGTTAGTGTAGTGTTGGTGCAAACTCAATGTGTGATGTCTTCTCTCCTCAGCAGCGGTTGCACGCACACAAAATTGGTTTAAAAACACACGCACTTTGGCCATGCGGTCTCCTAAAATAAAAGAGAGTCAAAGGACCTACGGGGCTGGCTGGGTGGGCTAGGCCCCCTCACTCCCTCATAGGGGGAGTCCCTCTGCCCCATTGGGGTCCCGTTGGGCCCCAGTTGGGCTCCCAAGAGGAGCAGGTAGGGTGGGGTGAGTGGGAGCCCCCCCCTCACACCCGCCATTGCCACCAGGGGCATGGAGAAGGATGGCGATTGCCTCCGGGGGGAGGGTCTGCCTACTCCCAACTCCTGCAGTCCGGCTCCTCTCTCTCGAGTTCACGCACAAAAATACACTTTAAAAAAAAAAAGAAAAGACCGCCACGAGGAGAGATTACATTACTTCCCCTTCCTGTGTTTACACTTTAACACAGGCAGAGGGCGGGGTAATTTGCGCGGATTGGCTGGGAGCGATTGCGAGGGGGTGGCTAGAAACAAATAGCTGCCCCCTCATCCCGGATTGCTGCTGCAGCCACGGGGACCGCCGCAAGTACCAGGGGGGGTCCGATCGGACCCCCGACCCACGTCTAGGCAGGGACGTACAGGTACGTCAATGTGCCTGTCCGTGCCATTCTGCCGACGTAAATGTTCATGCGGCGGTCCAGTTAATGAAGGAGGTACCCAGGGGTATCTTAAGAGCTACATACTACACTATATTGCTAAAGTATTGTTACACCTGCCTTTACACACACATGAACTTTGATGGCACCCCAGTCTTAGTCCGTAGGGTTTCAAAGGGTTCAATATTGAGTTGGCCCACCCATTGCAGCTATAACAGCTTCAACTCTTCTGGGAAGGTTGTCCACAAGGTTTAGGAGTGTCTCTATTGGGAATATTTAACCATTCTTCCATAAACGCATTTGTGATGTCAGGCACTAATGTTGAACAAGAAGGCCTGGCTCACAGTCTACACTCTAATTCATCCCAAAGGTGTTCTATTGGGTTGCGGTCAGGTCTCTGTTCACGCCAGTCAAGTTCCTCCACTTCAAACTCGCTCATCCATCTTTATTGACCTGACTAGTGCAAATCATTTGGTGGAGGAGGGCTTATGGGGTGGGGTTGTTTTTCAGGGGTTGGAATTGGCCCCATAGTTCCAGTGAGGGGAAATCTTAAAGCATCAGCATACAAAGACATTTTGGACAATGTTATGCTCCCAACTTTGTGGGAACAGTTTGGGGATGGCCCCTTCCTGTTTCAACATGACTGCACACCAGTGCACAAAGCAAGAGGCCACATGCAAGAATCAGTTGCCAATGTTTTTAAATGCTGCCTGCCCACACTGTATGCCGCCAGCCGCAGCTGTCAGTGGGAGCTGTCAAGTTTGTACACCATAAGTGGCGCCACTGCTGTTTTTATGTAACCGCTCATCTAAACATAATAGTAGAGCCTCCAGCCAACGACAGCCAATGTGCATCCCGGGTCAGATTTTCTGTGGCGCTTTGCAACACACAAACTGGCCACATTTACCGTAATCTTCCAGTTTGTACATACAGAGTGTTGCTGCGTCTAGAGGTAGTAGAATTGCCTCTAAAACACAGAAAACTAATTACTGCTATTCAGCTGTCTGAACGTAACTTAAAGCGGAGCTCCACCCGATTTTTAAGTCAATTGTAATAATAGTAATGCTAAAAAACATTGCCAAAATGGATATTTATGTTTAATAAATATGTACAGTACCTGCGTTCTTCATTTGCCTTCCGGTCTGGAGCCTTCGGGTTTTCCTCGGGTTATTCTTATTTCCTGTCCCACACAGTGTCTTCTGGGAGCTTCTGTCATAGCTCCCGTGTAATCATATTCTGGCCTAGACGAAACATTGCGCGATTTTGGGGACCATTGCTATGGCAACACAGACGCTGATGCCGCTGGTCCGCGCTGCGTGTGCGCATGCGCGAGATTGAGCGGTGGATGCTGGGAACACAGCATCACCGCAACCAGGAAGTCCCTGCCCGTATGTAATGCCCACACTACAAATGGCAACGGAATGAATATAAGTTTTTCTTTGGCACACAAAGAGAGCGGAACGGACGTTAGAGCGGGGAGAAGTACGTTTATTTAAGCCCTGCAATTAGCTATGTAACTAGACTAAAAAAAAAAATGCTTGTCCCTGCCTTAGCCCTGGGGCTGACATTATATTGGACACCCCCGTCTTTCTTTTAGCAGCTGGGCCATCATATATGCCATGAGCTGACATGTAAGTGTTAGACCCCTTTGTTTTTTTCCAACATCTTCCCTTCTTTATTTAACACAGGGAATCTCCATTAATACCCCATATTTTACCATCTATTCTTATAGATGTCTTTGCCATTACACTCCTGACAAGAGGACGAGCCGTTGAAACGCATAGAGTTCTTTTATGTCGAAACAGTCTGATTTTTTTTATTTATCATGTACCCATTCACCAATGCCATCATGTATCCATATATTATAAAATTATGAAATTATTATATGAATGTCAGCTTCCTATGGAATTTGTTTCAATAATTGCATCATGTATTTAGAGAACATTTTTTTATTCTGTTTGTATAATAAATCAATTTATATTTCATATATTTTTGTAACATTACTTCATTAGTGTCTGGCCTTACACAAAGTCCCATGACCAAAGTTCTTTGCATACATACAATTTATGTTGAGTTCAATGATAACACACTTAAATCACATGTAAAGTGCACTTAAAGCACACCGCACAGATGGGAACCAGGCCTTAAAGGCACTCACAGAAAAAACAATGCTAATATATATAGCTGGTGCCTGAAAGGTAATGTTGGGGGATACATCACCATGTACATTTTTAGTGGTGGGTGCAATTTTTCTTTTATAATAGATGTAATAATAATCAATTAGATCTGGATATAACTTAGTTGTGCTCATAAGTTTACATACCCTGGCAGAATTTATGATTTCTTGGCCATTTTTCAGAGAATATGAAATATAACACAAAAACTTTTCTTTCACTCATGGTTAGTGTTTGGCTGAAGTCATTTATTATCATTCAACTGTGTTTACTCTTTTTAAATCATAATGACAACAGAAACTACCCAAATGACCCTGATCAAAAGTTTACATACCCCAGTTCTTGATACCAATATATTGCCCCCTTTAACATCAATGACAGCTTGAAGTCTTTTGTGGTATTTGTGGATGAGGCTCTTTATCTTCTCAGATGGTAAAGCTGCCCATTCCTCTTGGCAAAAAGCCTCCAGTTCCTGTAAATTCTTGGGCTGTCTTGCGTGAACTGCACGTTTGAGATCTCCCCAGAGTGGCTCAATGATATTGAGATGGCCACTCCATTCTGAAAGGTCGACTTGGTCTTGTGTTTTTTGGATTATTGTCGTGTTGGAATGTCCAAGTACGTCCCATGCGCAGCTTCCTGGCTGATGAATGCAAATGTTCCTCCAGTATTTTATGATAACATACTGCATTCATCTTTCCAACAGTTTTTACTAAATTTCCTGTACCTTTGTAGCTCACACATCCCCAAAACATCAGCGATCCACCTCCATGTTTCACAGTAGGAATGATGCACCTTTCATCATTGGCCTTGTTGACTCCTCGCTAAATGTTGCGTTTATGGCTGTGGCCAAAAAGCTACATTTTGGTCTCATCACTCCAAATGATTTTGTGCCAGAAGTTTTGAGGCTTGTCTCTGTGCTGTTTGGCGTATTGTAAGTGGAATACTTTGTGGCATTTACGTAGTAATGGCTTTCTTCTGTTAACTTGACCATGCAGCCCATCTTTCTTCAAGTGCCTCCTTATTGTGCATCTTAAAACAGCCACACCACATGTTTTCAGAGTCCTGTTTTTCACCTGAAGTTATTTGTGAGTTATTCTTTGCATCCCAAACAATTTTGCTGGCAGTTGTGGCTGAAATTTTAGTTGGTTTACCTAACCGTGATTTTCTTTCAACAGAACCCTCATTTTCCATTTCTTGATTAGAGTTTGAACACTACTGATTGAGATTCTCAATTCTTTGGATATCTTTTTATATCCCTTTCCTGTTTTTTACAGTTCAACTACCGTTTCCTGCAGATCCTTTGACGATTCTTTCACTTTCTTCATGACTCAGGATCCAGAAACATCAGTGCAGCACTGGATGAAAGATGCAAGGGTGTGTGAGGAGTCTACAAACTCATTGACTTTTTATACACGTCAATGTTCGCTGCTATTACTAGTAAAAAAAATAAAAAATTATAAAAATATCCCATAGTTTGTAGACACTATGGGCCAGATCCACAAGGTTCTCCCGCTGGCGTAGCTTAAATTAGTTATACTACGCCGCTGTAAGTTACAGCGGCGTATCCATATCCTCAAACAATTCCCGCTGTAACTTACGGCGGCGTAGTGTAATTGTTGCGGCGTAAGGCCGCGCAATTCAAATAAGCTAGATGTGGGCGTGTTTTAATGTAAATCAGCTTGACCCCACGGATTTGACGTTTTTTTTTAACAGGGCATGCGCCGTCCGTGGAGATTTACCAGTGTGCGTGCGTGAAATCACGTCGAAAATAGTCAATGAAAATGACGTGAACGTAACTTACGCAAAACCCTATTCGCGAACGGTTTACGCAAACGACGTGAACGATGGAAAATTCGACGCTGGACCGACGGCAGGGGTAGCAGGGGTAACTTTAAGCAGGACATACGCTTACACAAACGACGTAACAACACTGCGCCGGCCGTACGTACGTTCGTGGATCGGCGTATCTAGCTCATTTGCATTTTTTACGCGGACAAACAACGTAAGCGCCCCTAGCGTCCAGCGTAAATATGCAACTTAAATACGACGGCGTAAGCCGTCATATCTAAGCAAAAAAACGGCGTATCTTGTTTTGTGGATACAAAACAAAGATACGCCGGCGCAGATTTGAATTTATGGTGGTGTATCTGGAGATATGCCACCGTAAATGTCTGTGGATCTGGCCCAATAACTTTTGCTCAAACCAATCAATATACATTATATAGATTTTTTTTTATTATTTTATTGGATATGTTTTATAGCAGCATGTAAAAAATATTGTTGTTTTTTTCAAAATGTTGGTCTTTTTATCTTTATAGTGCAAAACATAAAATTCAGAGGTGATCAAATACCATAAAAAGAAATCTCTATTTGCAGGGAAAAAAGGACATACATTTTATTTGGGTACAATGTCGCACGACTGCACAATTGTCAGTTAAAGTAACGCAGTGCCATATTGTAAAAAATGGGGTTAGATCCTGGTTAAAGGGTAATATTTAGCTCTGTGTAGCCCATTGGGTTGATTTCTCTTTACTGCTCTGAAGGCAAACCGAACTTGACAGGAAATCTTTACAACGTTTCAACCCCAACCCCTTTCCCCCCTTAGGAATTCCCACACATATTCCCCCCTTCGGCAATTGTCATCAGAGAATGCGTCCCCATTGGAAGATTTCTTCTTACTTTGGTTCTGGAGACAACTGTAATATTTTGGACTTCCTGTCACTTTCTACCTCAGGGATAACGATCATAAAGTGTCATGATCCATGTCATGGCTTTGGTCACCTGCTGGTGGCACTGTTTCTCCCAGCAACAGGGGTGCAGTTTTGGTGTCCACCAGCGGGTGTCTCCCATGGGATGGACTCCTCTCTAATTGGGATGAACTGCTACAGGTATATAAGCCCGCCCTGCACTACAATTCAGGGCTTCAGTATTTTCCTTGTCAGCCTGTTACCTGCCTGATCTGCTAGCTGGAGCCAACCTGTCCCTGATTTGATCTCTGCCCTGTGCTGGACTCTCCTGATTTGATCCCTGCCCTGTCCTGGACTCTGCTTCCACTTGTTCCTCACATCCCTGCTTGACCTGGTATATATGCTCCCACCTTGTATATATTTGTTAATTATTGGTTTGGGGTTTGCTGTGTTATGCTTGCTTGTCTTGGGGGTTTTTACACGATTGTTTCACGTGTGCTTAACCTTTTATTAAACATATATTTTGTCACTATCCTGGTGCCTATTGACTTTAGTGCAGCCCATTGACCTGTTGCCTAGTATCGGATGCCTGCGTAGGCATCCCCTGACATAAAGACAACAATAAAAACCCAACAGAGATTTTATCCTTCATCCGCTATCCAAAACTTTAAGGCCGCGTACACACGTACGAGAACCTCGTCGGGCTAAACCCATCGTTCCGCCCGACGAGGTTCCTGGCCGGCCGTCGAGTTCGTCGACCAGGCTGTCGAAAAAGGCGTCGAGCCATTAGTCCCGATGGCCCGTTGAGGAAATAGAGAACCTGCTCTCTATTTTGGCTCGACGCCTCGCTTGTCAGTTTGCTCGGCGAAAACGTACACACGATCGAGCTTCTCGGCAGAATATGGATCCCAGCGAGCTTCTTGCTGGATTCTGCCGAGAAGCTCGGTCGTGTGTATGGGGCCTCAGAAAAAGTCTATAGATACACTTGCATAAGTCAGGGCCGTCTTAATAGCATCATGGGCCCCTGGGCAAAGTAATGCTCTGGGGCCCCTACAATGATGACAGTGCTGGTAAACAGACATCAAGTAGGTAGGAGGCAGACTGCCTTCCCTGTGTATCTATCACTCTCAGTGCCATCATGGGGCCCCCAATTTCGGGGGAATCGTGGGCTCAAGAACCAGCTGCTTTGGAGAAAGTGCAGGGGCCCCCCATGCAGCTGTGGCCCCTGGACAGTGCCCAGGTGTGCCCTCTCATTAAGACAGCCCTGGTATAAGTACACTAACATTAATAATAATAAGTGCAAACTGTGGGCTTTTTGTGATATTTACACTACATATTGTTTGCCTGCAACCTTCTAAAAAGGTGTATTTTGATTACTTATTTGACCATTTGGCAAAACAAAGCTACTTGATTGTAATGTATACATGATTCATTCCTATATACTCCTCAGAGAACATAGAAGTGGAAGCCATCTGGTCTTGCCTGCAGTGCTGCTTTATTCAGAGGTTACATATCCGCAGGTGTTGACACCTTCCAGAATCTCAGATCCCAGATTAAAAGAAGCCATTGCAATAATACATCACATGCATACAGCCCAGCAGATGTGTGTTGAAATTGTGGCATGCGTTCAGCTTCAGAAGAATTATTTTACTATTCAGTTTGAAAAAGATACATAATTGTATTAATGAGCATACTGTATGGTGTAAAGACATATCTAGTAGTAGTTAATCTGGCCATAGACAGGTACCGTATTTTCCGGCGTATAAGACGACTTTTTAACCCCTGAAATTCTTCTTAAAAGTCGGGGGTCGTCTTATACGCTGGTAACCTAACATGCAGACCGCGGCCGTCCATTTTTCAAAAGCTGCGCCTCTTTCTTCTGCTGTTCCATGATAGGCGGAACACTCAGCTTCCCAGTGTTCAGTGTTCCGCCTATCACAGAGGCCCTCTAGTCCGAGACCGAGGACGAGAGGGTCTCCGTCATAGGCGAACACTGAACACAGTGTCTCCTGGGAAGCTGAGTGTTCCGCCTATCATGGAACAGCAGAAGGAGGAGGCGCGGCTTTTGAAAAAATGGACGGCCGCGGTCTGACAGATACTGCATGTCTTAGGATAAGGTAAGGGATCGTCAAGACATGCAGTGACACAGTGAGGCATGTAATGGGGCACAGTGAGTCTGGCATGTAGTGGCACAGTGAGGCATGTAATGGGGCACTGTGAGTCTGGCATGTAATGGCACATTGAGGCATGTAGTGGCACAGTCTGGCATGTAATGGTGGCACAGTCTGGTATGTAATGGCACAGTGAGGCATGTAGTGGCACAGTCTGGAATGTAATGGTGGCATAGTCTGGCACGTAATGGCACAGTGAGGCATATAGTGGCACAGTCTGGCATGTAATGGTGGCACAGTCTGGCATATAATGGTGGCACAGTCTGGCATGTAATGGCACAGTAAGGCATGTAATAGCACAGTGAGGCGAAGCATGACTAGTAGGAAGAAGGTCATCTTATATGGCAAGTATATCCCAAAACCAACATTTTAACTGGAAAATTAGGGGGTCGTCTTATATTCCCAGTCGTCTTATACGCTTATACGGTAGTTTTTTTTTCCCAGGCAGATTCCTCCATCCACCCCTTCTGCTAATGCCAGGACACTGTATACTGACAGCGGGACCTGCCTTACTACTTACTTACACTATATTACCAAAAGTATTGGGACACCTGCCTTTACACGCACATAACCTTTAACGGCATCTCACTCTTATTCTGTAGGGTTGATACCACATGTTTTCTATATACAGTAGTTACATTCCTTCCCACAAAAATAAATTCCTAGCATATATACAATGTTGTGTTGTGATATTTTTAGTCCTTTGATGTATATCACACCAGGAAAACATGTGTATTAAATATCACAAAAAAAAGTGCCACAGTGTTCATCAATCAAAATTTTACATTAATTAAAATTGTTTGTGCATCATGGTCTTGTCTCGACCACAGCCGCCACATTGTTATCCTCCACCTTACGCAATGTGTGCAAAGCTGTGGCGGCTGGTGCAAACTAACGACACCCCAATTGGGTCTCAGAACCAGCTTCCTGATTGGCCCAGAGGAGAATCAGAAAAACAATAGCGAATATTAATTTGCTATTGTCACACAATTGAGTGGGCTCAGGGCACAGTGCTCTGCTCCCCGAGCCCACCCTTTTTTTTTTAAGGCAGTTAAAGCATCAGGCTCTAATCATGTGCTTCAAAAAAAAAACATTGGAATCCATGTGTCTGGATGTAGATTAGGGGCCAGGCGCATGGATTAGGGGGGGGCGGCTTCCCAGCGCCCCTTATAGACAGGCCGCCATTGGTGCAAAGTTGGACGCTTACCCTCTCTGGTAGACCTCTTAAAGCGGAGGTTCGGCTACAAATACGGCAGCTGCTGACTTTTAAAAAATGGACACTTACCTGTCCAACGTGCCCGCGATGTAAGCAGCCGAGGCTGAGCAATCGATCAGTCTTCGGCTTCTTCCGCCGCCATTCTCGTGAGGGAATCAGGAAGTGAAGCCTTGCGGCTTCACTGCCCAATTCCCTACTGCGCATACGCGAGGATCGCGGTGTGCCGTCACTGGTCCCTGCTCTCTCCTGGAAACAGTGTTTCCCAGAAGACAGCGCGGGGGGGGGGGGGGTGACGTCACAGGCTGGATTCCCCTCGGGGATCCGAACCTGGAAGTGGTGCAAATACCTGTCTCAGACAGGTATCTGCACCCCCCCTGAAAGGTGCCACATGTGAC
Source organism: Rana kukunoris (assembly GCA_029574335.1). Taxonomy (NCBI): domain Eukaryota; kingdom Metazoa; phylum Chordata; class Amphibia; order Anura; family Ranidae; genus Rana; species Rana kukunoris. The sequence goes on along the minus strand of CM056052.1, from coordinate 522,196,456 downwards.
ACCGGAGAGGGGGAGGGATTCAAACTTTTTTTGTGAACCTCCGCTTTAAACTACAGAAGGTCAAATATAGCCTGATACTACATCCATTTTGGGTAAGTGTGTTTGTTTCTTCCCAAAAGGATGAATTAATATGTAATATGAAAGATATAAAAAAAAAAAAAATCACGAGGAATGGAAAGAATATCTATTTTTGGATAGTACACTTGACCTGTACCAATATTTTTGTATTGTTTGATATGACGTATATATTTTTTTGTGTTTTTGGTATAGATCTGTTTTTATATTGTTTAATTTATCAATCTTAATGTGCCTAACTCCACTGGTCCTGATAAAGCGGATAATCTGCAAAACGCGTTGACCCTTCTAATAAACCTTGGGGCAGATTCACAGAGAATTAGATTCTCGTAGAGTATCAGAAATACACTACGCCGCCGTTTTTTACCTGGCTCTACGTGGAATCCAGGTAGATTTTGTCCAGTAAACGACGGCGGCGTAGTGTATTTCTCCCATCGCAATCTATCTGCGCGAGTAGGGGGCGTGAAGCATTTAAAATAGGCGCGTTCCCGCGGCGATCGAACTGCGCATGCTCCGTTCGCAAATTTCCCGCCGTGCATTGCGCGAAAACACGTCGTCACGTCGTAGTAGCGTTGTTTACGTACATTCCTATTCCCGAACGAGTTACGTTAAAAAAAAATAATATATTTTCAAATCGACGCGGGAACGACGGCCATACTTTACATGGGTTACGCACTGTTAGGCCTCGTACACACGATCGGACATATCCGATGAAAACGGTCCGCGGACCATTTCCATCGGATATGTCCGATCGGGAGTTTGATCCGATGGCGTGTACACACCATCGGATCAAATTCCCCACCGCCGGACGGCGCGGTGACGCGACGGTGACGCGGCGGTGACGTTGACGCCGCCACGTCACCGCCACGTCACCGCACCAGGAAGTTAAACACTTCCGCGTATGCGCCGAATCCATTCGGCGGCGGCGGCGCGGCGGTGGGGGACGACATGTCTGCTGGTAAGTGTACTAACCAGCAGACATGTCGGGCGGACAGATTCCACCGGATGGATTTCAAAGCATGCTTTGAAATCTGTCGGGTGGAGAAATCTGTCCGCTAGCCCATACACACGAGCGGAGATGTCTACTGAAACGGTCCATTGGACCGTTTTCAGCGGACATATGCCCTCGTGTGTACGAGGCCTTAGACCAGCAAAAAGCTCCTCTAACATTACGTAGCCAAAAAATGACGTAGGCGATTGCGAGGGACACTCGTACCTTCGTGGATCACCGTAAAAACTCATTTGCATATCCCGACGCATGAAAACGACGCAAACTCCTCCCAGCGGCCGCAAAAATATCGCAGTGTAGATCCGAAGGCTTACGAGGACGTAAGCCTCCCGGATCGAAGCCCGAAGCCGCCGTATCATGGTTTGAGGATTCAAACTAGGCCCTTATGCCTAGACTTGTTTGTAATGTATTATATTGACAGCAACCAGAGCTTTTTTTCTCAGAAAATAGGTACAGGAACTCAACCACAACCTGTTCAGATTTCACAAACAGTAAAAGGGTCTTAAAGGGGCATTAAATACCAGAATTGCATTACATACAGAGTGCAGAGTTCAGGGGGCTACACACAGAGTTCAGAGCTGTCACTTGAAAACACAGAAACCAGACTTCTGTGTTTACAAGTGATTGTGGTGAAAAGGCACCAAAGGGTCTGAGCCAGAGGTGGTGGAACTGAGTTCCACCAAGTTCCCCCTGAAAAAAAGCCCTGACAGCAACATATATTTTTTATATTGTGTAAAATAAAGACAACATTATGTTAGACATTTGTATGTATTTAGTATCTGTTTGTATGTTATTGTGCACACCGGGTATATCTAAAGTCCCAACACCCATTATCCCTCTTTGCTACAATATTGTATATAGAGCTTTATTTATATTGTATGCACTTGTTGTTTTACTTGAGCATAATTATGTTATTTATGTTAATGCATTTATCATTTATTTGAGTACAATTTGTGACGGTTGTCGTCATCCATTCCCTTCTTCTTCCATAAAAAAAAAATCACCCAATATTCCACGAGTAGGAATGTCCCTGTAATCGCAGAATAATCCACACATGAGCCAAGGCTTAATGCTGGATGTAAACAGGACACACTTTATTGAAAGTACACAGCACACTTTTATACAGGATTTGGAACATCCCGCCCCCAACAACCGATTTCTTATTGGTCCTTTTTACAGTCCCATCAGTTTCCCATCAGGTCCACCTTCCATGCAAATGAGGACTTGAAAATGACACAGCAGAGATTGGTCAGAACGTTTTGAATAGAAAGACTGATGTGTATGCAGACAAAAGCCCCAGGGGGGCAATCAATGTACACAATAGCCAGCCTCAGAACAATGGAACTGTCTGGAGAGTTGAGACAGGGCAGAAGTCATTTACACCTGATAATCAAAAGGCTTTAAATAGGGTTATCACACAATGGACAATGAGTATCTCTTATGAGTCTTTTGACCTGGTTGGGGTTCAGAATAAAATCTCCTGTAATCTCAAGACATCCTGGAATATGAACTATCCGTAATGTCCCATCTTCTGTAATACATGAATTATGATTTCACTTAGAAACACTTCAGTATTTCATGGTCCATGACACAATTATTTGCAGTTAAAGCGGAGGTTCACCCTAAATATACTCTTTTTCCATGTGATCCAGCATACTGGCGTCAGCGCCATTATGCTGTTTTTTTAATTTATTTTTAATGCCCCACTTACTGTCTAATCTTCAATTTTGATTTAGCTCCCCTGCGGTGGATGGCGCCTTTATAGCCTGTCACTGGTTCCGAAAATACCCGATTTAGGACTCGGTATTTCCGGCGCAATATGGCGCCTGCGCACAGACCTAGGAGCTGACTGCGCAGGCGCCGTATTTGTCCGAGTCCTATTTCGGAGGGCGTGACGCGCCATAGCCGTAAGACTCGGAGAAATACGGCGCCTGCGCAGTCAGCTCCTAGGTCTGTGTGCAGGCGCCGTATTGCGCCGGAAATACCCGAGTCCTAAATCGGCTATTTTCGGAACCAGTGACGGGCTATACAGGCGCCATCCCCCGCTGGGGAGATAAATCAAAATTGAAGATTAGACAGTAAGTGGGGCATTAAAAAACAAAACAGCATACTGGCGCTGACGCCAGTATGCTGAATCACATGGAAAAGCGTATATTTAGGGTGAACCTCCTCTTTAACAATAATTTATTTGTAAGTTATATTTTTTCTCATTTATAATTGTGAAAGCTCTGCACTATAAGTTCTTTGCAATTGATCAAAAATATGTGTATATATAGGGCTAGATTCAGGTAGGAGCGCGAATCTTTGTGCGGGCGTAGCGTTTCCTTTTTATGCTACGCCTCCGCAACTTGACAGGCAAGTGCATTATTCACAAAGCACTTGCTCCGTAAGTTGCGGCGGCGTAGCGTAAATTGGCCGGCGTAAGCCTGCCTAATTCAAATGTGTAAGAGGTAGGCGTGTTTTTTATTGGAAATGAGCCATGACCCCATGTAAATGAAGCGCCGATCGTACGCGCATGCTCAGTATCACATCTAATTTTTCCCCTAAGTTACGCCGGCTCAATGCCTGTGACGTGAACGTAACCTACGCACAGCCCCATTCCCGTACGACTTACGCAAACGACGTAAAAAGATACGCTTGTTCCGACGTCCATACTTTGCATTACCTGCGCCTGCTATAGCAGGGGTAACTTTACGCCGGACGTAAGCCTAACGTAAACGGCGTAGCGGGCGCTAGTACAGTTGTGAATCGGCGTATCTGCCTAATTTACATATTCGATGTGTAAATCTACGGAAGCCCCCCTTGCGGCTAGCGTAAATATACACCCAAGGTACGACGGCGTAGGAGACTTACGCCGCTTGTATCTTGGCCAAATCAATGCGTAACTGATTCTAAGAATCAGGCGCATAGATACCACGGCTCACATTCGGACTTACGACGGCGTACGCGGAGATACGCCGTCGTAAGTCCTTGGTGAATCTGGCCCATATAGCGTAATGTCAAATGGGGAGCCCGGGATCATCAAACAATGGTTTGTAAAAGTAAACAGTCTTTATTGTACTCCTAAAAAACAGCAAACAAAACAGTTTTCTTCAACAAACAAACGCAAAACAGTCCATAACTTTAAATGAATAAATAAATGTGCAGAATAATGTGTACCGCTAACACAAACCAAGCAAAGCATGTTCCCCCAACCAAATAAAAATCAAGCAGAAGTTTCTGTGTAGTTTCAAAAGAATTCTTCCAAAAGTGCATTAACCACTTGAGACTCGCGCTGTAGAGGAAAAACGTCCACAGCGCGGCTCTCAACTTCCGGGTGGACTTCCCTGGACGTCCTTTTATTTGCTTGCATTCCCCACACGCGCCGCTGGGGGCGCGCAGTGGAGAAAAACTGTGCCCGGCGCATTCCTGAGATGCCGATGCGCGTGCCTGGTGTCCGTGATGTCTGCCAGGTACCCGCAATCGGCAGTGACAGCAGGGACGTGGAGCTCTGTGTGTAAACACAGAGCTCCACGTCCTGTAAGGGAGAGAGGAGACCGATGCTGTGTCCCTTGTACTTAGGGACACAGATCTGTCACCTCCCCCAGTCAGTCCTCCACCACACACAGTGAGAATCACTCCCAGGGTACACATTTAACGCCTTCCTCGCCCCCTAGTATTAACCCCTTTCCTGCCAGTCGCTTTTATACAGTAATCAGTGCATTACTATAGCACTGTCGCTGTGTAAATGTGAATGGTTCCAAAATAGTGTCAAAAGTGTCCGATGTGTCCGCCGCAATATCGCAGACCTGACAAAAATCGTAGATCGCCGCCATTACTAGTAAAAAAAAAAAAAATCATAAATCAATCCCCTATTTTGTAGGCGCTATAACTTTTGCGCAAGCCAACCAATAAACGCCTTTTGTGATTTTTTTAACCAAAAATATGTAGAAGAATACGTATCAGCCTAAACTGAGGAAAAAAAAATATATTTTTTAAACTGGGATATTATAACAAAAAGTAAAAAATATTGGGCCAGATTCTGGTATGAGATACGACGGTGTATCTACAGATATACCGTTGTATCTACAGATACACCATCGTATCTCTGGTTTAGCGTAGATTTGGCGTAGATCCGACTGGCGTAAGTCACTTACGCCGTTGGATCTTAGATGCAATAATCCGCTGGCCGCTAGGTGGCGTTTCCGTCGATTTCTGCGCCGAATATGCAAATGAGCATGATACGCCGATTCCCGAAAGTTTTTGCACCGCGTCGCCGTAATTTACGTTATTTCCGTAAGCACAAAGTTACCCCTGCTATATGAGGGGTAACTTTACCTATGTCCGCCGTATGCCATGTTAAGTATGGACTCGGGACAGCGTCGTGTTTTTCCATTGTTTACGTAACTCGTTCGCGAATAGGGCTTTGCGTAAGTGAAGTTCACGTTGGTTTCATTGACATTTTCCGACGTGAGTTGGAGCATGCGCACTGGGCTACGTTTACGGCCGGCGCATGCGCAGTTCATTCGGCGCGGGGGCGCGCTTAATTTAAATACAAGCCGCCCCCTTTGAATTACACGGCCTTACGCCAGGCCATTTACACTACGCCACTGCAAATTACGGAGCAAGTGCTTGGAGAATACGGCACTTGCTCCTGTAAGTTGCAGCGGCGTAGTGTAAATAGCTTACGCTACGCTACGCCGAAATCTACGTGAATCTGGCCCATTGTGTTTTTTTTTTTCAAAATTTTCTGTCTTTTTTGTTTATAACGCAAAAAAATAAAAACCACAGAGGTGATCAAATACCACTAAAAGAAAGCTCTATTTGTGGGGAAAATGCATCAGCGCTGAAAGCGGAAAATTGGTCTGGGTGGGAAGGGGGTTTAAGTGCCCAGTAATGAAGTGGTTAAAATCCACACATTGGCCCGGATTCACGTAGGACTTACGCCGACGTATCTGGAGATACGCCGTCATATCTCTGCGCTGATTCCCCAAGCTATATACGTCCAAAAAATAGGCTTAAGCCGGCCGACGTAACTTGCCTACGCCGGTGTATCGTGGGGGCATAGTTACGCTGGACGTAGATACGCCGATTCACAAACGTACTTGCACCCGGCGCATGTTTTAAGCGATTTGTGTAAGGGTTACATCCGGCGTAAAGTTATTCCCCATATTGGAGGCGCAACTCATGCAAAGGTATTGACCAGGGAACGAACGCCTTAGATTTTTACGTCATTTACGTAGTACGTGAATAGGGCTGTGCATAGGTTACGTTCACGTCGTAGGCAGTGTTTTGATGTATCTTAAGCAGTTATTTAGATGTGACTGTGAGCATGCGCACTGGGATGCGTCCAAGATACGATGCATGCGCAGTTCGTTTTTTGAAGCATCATTTGCATGGGGTCACGCTTCATTTAAATATATCACGACCACTTCCACCTACTTTGACTTACGCCCGCTTACGCCGACAACTATACGCTACGCCGGCGCAACGTTAAGAGCATTTGCTTTGTGAATTCCATGCTTGCCTCTCAACGTTGCGCCGGCGTAGCGTACATAAGATACGCTACGCCGGCAGAAACATGCTCCGAGGTACGTGAATCTACCCCATTGTCTTCAGTGCTCAAAACATGGGGGCAGATTCACAGAGAAATGGATTATCGTAGCGTATCAGAAATACACTACGCCGCCGTTTTTTACCTTGCTCTACGTGGAATTCAGGTAGATTTTCTACGGTAAACGACGGCGGCGTAGTGTATTTCTCCCGTCGCAATCCATCTGCGCGAGTAGGGGGCGTGAAACATTTAAATTAGGCGCGTTCCCGCGGCGATCGATCTGCGCATGCTCCGTTCGCAAATTTCCCGCCGTGCATTGCGTGAAATCACGTTGTGACGTCATTCGTTGTTTATGTAGCGTACTTTACGGGCGATCCACGTCCCGACGAGTTACGTAAACAAAAAAAAAAATTAAATAAATTCGAAGCGGGAACGACGGCCATACTTAACATGGGCTACGTAAAGTTAGAGCAGCAAAAAGCTGCTCTAACATTACGTATAAAAAAATAGACGAAAACGATTGCGACGCTCGCTCGTTTGTTCGTGAATCCCCGTAAAAACACATTTGCATATCCCGACGCATTAAAACGACGCGAACTCCTCCCAGCGGCCGCAAATAGATGGCAGCGTAGATCCGAAGGCTTACGAAGACGTAAGCCTCTCGGATCGAAGCCCGAAGCCGCCGTATCATGGTTTGAGAATTCAAACTAGTGATACGCCGCGGGAAATTTGAAATTACTCCTGTCTAACCCCAGTTAGACAGGCGTAATTGTTTTGTGAATCTGCCCCATGATGTTTAAAGTGTTTTTTATCTTAATGCATTCTATGTATTGAGATAAAAAACCTTCAGTGTGCAGCAACCCCCCCAATACTTACCAGTCCCATCTCGATCCAGCGATCTTTCACGAGAGCATCGGCTGCCTGGGACTCCCCCCTCCAGATTGGTTGAGACACAGCAGTGGGTGCCATTGGCTCCTACTGCTGTCAAAAAATAATAGTAAAAATATATTGCGCTAACTAAAGTTAAATGGATGAATAGAATCAGGCAGCCAACACAACAAAATGGAAATTTTGTGAAAGTAAATAGGTATAAAGTGTAGCGCCAATAGGGGGCCCTAATCAAAAGGACTCTCCTGTAGGTTCAGTGATTAAACACAACAAAACCTAAATGTGAATCTACAAGTGAAATGACCTACGTCTACAATCAAGCAGATGAGATCTTAATAGGGGGCCCTAATCAAAGGGACTCTCCTGTAGGTTCAGTGATTAAACTCAACAAGACCTAAATGTGAATCTACAAGTGAAATGACCTACGTCTACAATCAAGCAGATGAGATCTTAAGAGGGAAGGGGCTATTCAAACCACTCCCCCTTTTTGTGATCACTAATTGAAATAAAATATATAACAAAAAGTAATAAGTGTGTATATGCACTAAATGGGTGTATAAACCCATTAAGAAAACACACAAAGTGAAAAATACCGGTGTGCTCACTCGCAGTATAGAACCCAATGAATCTGTATAGATGTTTCAAACCTATTGAGAAGGGCACTATAAAAGGTCCGTGACCGTGCAATCAATAACAATAAATCATAAGGTGACCGTGCAATCAATAACAATAAAATGGTAAATCATGAAGTGAAAACATATATATCCTAATGTCCACTGTGATTGAGTAGAAGCAATCAATCAAATGAATATCAGTCCATACACCCAGACGGTGTAACGAATGTATTCTTCTGAGATGCTTAAATGGGGTAGAAGATCCAAGATACAATCCTCAAACAGAAAAGATATAAATAGGTACCCTTACCGGATCAGGTGGACCCTCAACTCACCATACGGTGGGGGTTCTTCAGGGCTTGTAAAGGCCGATTGCCTAATCATGTATCCAGACAGTGGTGCCAGGTGCAAGGGCGGATCCAGAGTCTAGTCTCGGGGGGGGGCACTGCCAGAAAATAAGGTGTTGCTTACAGAACTCAATTAGGTGTCCGATGTGTCCGCTGCAATGTTGCAGTACTGCTAAAAAATCAATGATCCCCGCCATTACTAGTAAGACATATTTAAATATGAATGCCATAAATCTATCCCATGGTTTGTAGACGATTGTCAGGGACTGCAGACGTGGTACAAGAGATGGTCAGAGACTGCAGACATGGTACAAGAGGTGGTCAGAGAATGCAGATATGGTACAAGAGATGGTCAGAGACTGCAGACGTGGTACAGGAGATGGTCAGACTACAGACGTGGTACAAGGAGATGGTCAGAGACTGCAGACTTGGTACAAGGAGATGGTCAGAGACTGCAGACGTGGTACAAGAGATGGTCAGGAAAACCGCAGACGTGGTACAAGAGATGGTCAGAAAACTGCAGACGTGGTACAAGGGATGGTCAGAGACTGCAGACGTGGTACAGGAGATGGTGAGAGACTGCAGGCATGGTACAAGAGATGGTCAGAGACTGCAGACGTGGTACAAGGAGATGGTCAGAGACTGCAGACGTGGTACAAGAGATGGTCAGAGACTGCAGACGTGGTACAGGAGATGGTCAGAGACTGCAGACGTGGTACAAGGGATGGTCAGAGACTGCAGACGTGGTACAAGGGATGGTCAGAGACTGCAGACGTGGTACAAGAGATGGTCAGAGACTGCAGACGTGGTACAAGGGATGGTCAGAGACTGCAGACGTGGTACAGGAGATGGTGAGAGACTGCAGGCATGGTACAAGAGATGGTCAGAGACTGCAGACGTGGTACAAGGAGATGGTCAGAGACTGCAGACGTGGTACAAGAGATGGCCAGAGACTGCAGACGTGGTACAAGAGATGGTCAGAGACTGCAGACGTGGTACAAGGGATGGTCAGAGACTGCAGACGTGGTACAAGGGATGGTCAGAGACTGCAGATGTGGTACAAGAGATGGTCAGAGACTGCAGACGTGGTACAAGGGATGGTCAGAGACTGCAGACGTGGTACAAGAGATGGCCAGAGACTGCAGACGTGGTACAAGGGATGGTCAGAGACTGAAGACATGGTACAAGAGATCATTGCAGCCTCACTGTGCATATGAACGCAGCCCCACCTTTGTATATCAATGCAGTCCCACTTTTGTATATCAATGCAACCCCACTTTTGCATATCAATGCATCCCCACTTTTGCATATCAATGCAATCCCACTTTTGTCTATCAATGCACCCCCGCTTTTGTCTATGAATGCAGCCACACTGTGCACGGCACTCACCATGGCATTGCCTCGATCACACACAGCAGGCATCTCCTCTCCCGACGTGTGTCATGGAACAAACAGGAGCTGAAGGTCTGTGTTCGGTAGGCCAGTGTGCTCTAGCAAGGTCCCCCCCTAGACAGGCTTGTGTGATAGACAAAACACTGATTGTCAGGAAAGGTCCCCCCGCTGGTAATTTTGCCTGTTATTTGGGCTGCAGTACTGGCCTCCACCAGCGGGGAGTTATTGGCAGTATGGAGCACACAGCCCTTCCTGCGTTCAGGTGTGACCTAAATGCAATCAGCACGCCTCTATAATACCCGGCGTGTGTAATCACTCCTCGCCCTGGTATCTGCCTACTAACCTGATCCTGAGATCTGATATCTGACCCTGAGCCTGCTGTCCCCTTTCTTGACTTCTGATCTGATCCGACCTGACCTGATCCCTCTCCTGGACATTCCCTTCCTGCCCATTCCCTGTCTGCAGCTTCTTCTGTGATCTCCTGGTATATGACCTCGGCTTGGCTTTTGGTTTATGATTACGGCATTTCCCCTTCACTTATATATGCTTTGTTGTTATTTGTGCACTGTTTGTCTTCAGCTGTTTTGTTCACCTTGTAAATAAACACCTTTTATTTCACTGCATACAGTGTTGGTCTCCTCTGTGTAGGCACACAGTACTGGTCTATTTAGAATCCCTGACACTGATTCAATCAGTGTTCCATCTCCATCTACTATCACACGAGCAGGTCTAGCACAGGCAGCACAGCCGAACACAGATCCAGCTCACACACACAGCCAGAGATGCCCGATGTCAGCAGGAGAGAGGGGAGGACAGGCAGCCTACCAGCCCTGGTGATGAGAGAGAGAGAGAGTGACAGACTCGGCAGCAGCAGCTGCAGGCACCGCAAAGCAGTTTAAAAAAATGATAAAAAAAAATTATAAAACATAAATAAAACAATATATAAAAAAATATAAAAAAAAACATTTATTAAAAAAAGGGGGTTTGACACATGGGGCCCTGGGGACCTCTGAGCCCTTTAATAAAAATATATCTATATATAAAAAAAGAGAAAAAAATATATAAAATATAAAAAATGTATAAAAAAAAGGAGGGTTGTCCTCCGGGGGCCCTGGGGACCTCTTTGCCCTTTAATAATAATACTAACAATAATAATAATAATAATAATTTATATATATATATATATATATATATATATATATATATATACATTTAATAAAAAAAGGGGGGTGGTCATCTGGGGCCCTGGGGATCTCTGGGCCCCTGGGGACCTCCAGACCCCTAAAAAAAAAGGGGGGGTTGCCATACGGGGCCCTGGCGGCCTCTGGGACCATGGGGACCTCCGGACTTCTAATAAAAAAATATGTTAAAAAAATATTTTTTTTTATAAAAAAATAAATGAAAAAAGAGGGGTTTGCCATCTGGGGCCCTGGTGGCCTCCGGGCCCCTGGGGACCTCCGGACCCCTAAAAAAAAAAAAAAAAAAAAAAATTTTTTTTTTTTTTTTTTTTTTTGTTTTTTAAAGCCAATGTGACATGATTGCCTCGGGGGGGGCAATTGCCCCGTTGCCCCCCCCCTGGATCCGCCGTTGGCCAGGTGGAGATGATATCCGGAGAACCAAAGGGTGGCTTTTGATGTTATAATAACTCCGTGATGGTACACATTCACTCCCAGGCATAGGAGGGGAAAAGAGAAGAAAAGCGACTCCTCATAGTGTAAAACCACCAATTTAATAAAATAAAATAAATAAAATTCCACTACATCACACATGTGACAGGGATCACTTAAAACATAAAATGTAAAACCACACGTGAAAAGAAAAAAACCTGTATCTAATAGCAACAACTCTCCCCCTTGATGGGTGGACAGAGGTATTCCCAAAGGGGAAACAAAAATGCAGTAAAGACTTGGCAAGTCAGTGACCCGACCGGTTTCGTCTCATATAGACTTCAACTGGGGTATCTAACTGTGACATGCATCTTACCTGCATTTATAGGCCCGTAGTATCCGCGTCCATGAGACCTCAATCAAAGCTGGCGTGCGTGTCAAATCTAACACGTGAGTGGTGTTTGCATTCCAAATCCCGGAAGTGTATGGACGGGGATCAGTATTGCATAGCCCAATCATTCACATGGAGGTGTGGTTGCTGACCCCCTCTCTTCTCTCATAGGAGGAAGAGGGGCTAAAGAACTTCAGGAGTATGGAAGTATGTGGGCGGGAATATCAAGTGTATACCCAATCACTACCGAGGTAGTGTTGTCACATCCCCTTCACTCAATGTCACAGTCACGATAAAAAACGCTGATCACGCAGTGCCAAATCGCAAAAAGTGGCCTGGTCATTTGACAGTCAAATGGTCCGGGACTGTAGTGGTTAACACCCAACACATTTAAGGTTGCAGAACTATAATTGTACCTGGACTTCCTACAGCAACACGTGTTGGCTATTTATCTCATGATTACCGTTTTCAAGATTATCTGTATGCTTATGTTCCCTAAGATCAATTCTCAATATTACTGTACACCAATGTAAGTTTTATTTCTCTATAACAACAGACCTTTCTCAATAAAAATCTTTTGGAAGAAAAAAAGTTTCAAGTCCTCATACAGCTGCAAAACTGTAACAGCGCAAGATCTTTCCTATGGCCATCACCTAGTCAATGACAGTTTTGAATGTGCACCTCTGTTCAAATTTTTTAAAAATGCCACTAGGTGGACAGCCATAGGAAAGATCTTTCTGTGAAGACCCGTACACACGACTGGTTTTCTCGGCAGAATCCATCAAGAAACTTGATGGACCCCCCTTCAGTACAGACCCCCCATTCTGCACAGACCGCTCCATTCAGCACAGGTGGACACCCCCCTTCAGCACAGACCCCCCTTTCTGCACAGACCCCTCCATTCAGCACAGATGGACCCCCTTTAGCACAGACCTCCCAATTTTGCACAGACCCCTCAATTCAGCACAGATGGACCCCCTTTAAGCACAGACCCTCCCTTCAGCACAGATGGACCCCCCTTAAGCACAGATGGACCCCCCCCTTCAGTACAGGCCCCCCTTCAGCACATACTCCCCCTTCAGTACACAACCCCCTTCAGCACAGATGGACCCACATTCAGCACAAACCCCCCCTGCATCTTCATCACATTGTTGTTCCATCTGAAAGCCTGGAGCCACTCTCTACCTTGGACCTTGGGATCCCTGGGAAGGATCTACAATTCTTCCAACCATCACCCTCCATAGAGCCATCCATCCGAGGAGCTCTCACAAGCGCATCTGACACAGTGCTCCCGGCATATGTGTCCACCTCATGCGGTAAGAGTACCCATTCTCTTAATTTAACAGTTTGGTTATCCTGCATGCCTATTAAAGTGGATCACGCATACCATTCGAATCTCCAGTAACACAGGAGTGTTCCACAGGAGTGTTTCATACGAAGACCCACCTGTATTTATACTTTGTTTTTTGAAGGACTTCATTTTATAATTTATATTTTATACTTCACTGTTTGCATTCCAAAGGGTCTCATCATCATTTCTGTACATTTTTATATTGTGTTTTTGGATCACTCATTATAATCTCACCCATTTGGATGGGATTTGTGTAAACTGCTTCACGCAATTTCACGTTTACAAGCGCTGCACTTATTTTTTCTTTATTGTTTACTCACAGGTTGTTTCACTGTTAGTGCTGGCAGCTTTACTTCATATTTTTAGCAGCGCAACTTTATTTTGTTTTGTTTGTTCTCCTTCTGAAAGAATGTTCAAACATTCCCATAGATACACTCCTAAACCTTGTGGACAGCCTTCCCAGAAGAGTTGAAGCTCAATATGGAACCCTACAGACTAAGACTGGGATGCTATTAAATTTTATGGGCCAGATTCTCAGCTGAGATTCGACGGTGTATCTCCAAATACGTCGTCATATCTCTGTTTCTGGCCCTGGGTATCTATGCGACCGATTCTTAGAATCAGTTATGCATAGATTTTGCTTAGATCTGACTTGCGTAAGTCACTTACACCGTCGGATCTAAGTTGTAATGTTACGCTGGCCGCTAGGTGGTGTTCCCGTCGATTTCTTCGTCGAATATGCAAATGAGCCTGATACGCCGATTCCCGAATGTATTTGCGCGCCGTCGTTGTAGTTTGCGTAGTTTACGTAAGTGTAAGGTTACCCCTGCTATATGAAGGTTAACCTTGCATAGGTCCGGCATACACCATGTTAAGTATGGACGTCGGGACAGCGTCGTGTTTTTTCGTTGTTTCCGTTGTTTACGTAACTCGCCGCGAATAGGGCTGTGCGTTAATTACGTTGCAGTCGAAATCAATGTATTTGCGGCGTACTATGAAGCATGCACAGTGGGCTACGTTTATGGCCGGCGCATGCACAGTTCGTTTGACGCGGGGGCGCGCTTAATTTAAATACAGCACGCCCACCTCCTTCCTACTTTGAATTACGTGGCCTTACGCCGGCCCATTTACGCAACGCCGCCGCAAATTACGGAGCAAGTGCTTTGAGAATACAGCACTTGCCCGTAAAAAGTGCGAAGGCGTAGCGTAAATGGGATACGCCGCAAAAACGCAAAAGTACGAGAATCTGGCCCCATGTGCGTGTAAAGGCAGGTGTCCCAATACTTTTCACAATTATATATATATATATATATATATTGTGTATGAAAAATGCTATCGTTTTTACTTTAATCTATTTGGAAATTCTTCTTGTGAATAATAGCTCTCTGATAAAAGGTAAACTTAATTCATTAAGCATAAGAAGAAAACAAGCATCATTGTAAGGCGGCGTACAGACGATCGGATATATCCGATGAAAACGGTCCGCGGACCATTTCCATCGGATATGTCCGATCGGGAGTTTGATCCGATGGCGTGTACACACCATCGGATCAAATTCCCCGCCGCCGGACGGCGCGGTGACGTAGTGGTGACGCGGCGGTGACGTTGACGCCGCCGCGTCACCGCCACGTCACCGCACCAGGAAGTAAAACACTTCCGCGCATGCGCCGAATCCATTCGGCAGCGGCGCGGCGGCGGTGGGGGCCGACATGTCTGCTGGTAAGTGTACTAACCAGCAGACATGTCGGGCGGACAGATTCCCACCGGATAGATTTCAAAGCATGCTTTGAAATCTGTCGGGTGGAGAAATCTGTCCGCTAGCCCATACACACGAGCGGAGATGTCTGCTGAAACGGTCCATCGGACCGTTTTCAGCGGACATATCCCCTCGTGTGTACGCGGCCTAACAGAAAAGGAGATACATTTTTCTCCGGCATGTGATAATGACCCTGGGTGTCCTTTATGTAAAGTACAAGATGATGGCATAAGGCTGGTGGCATGTCAGGCATTTCAGCTGTCAAGGTAGCTTTTCACATTCCAGCAGCTTTCTTGAACAAACATAACTTCTAAGTCAAAGAAGAAATCTTCAGCATCAATGGAAAGGGGAAAAATGGAAGTCAAGGCAGCAGGATGAGAAGAGCCGGTGGAGCATTCTATGAGTTGATTCCGGATTTCAAATGCAGTAAATGCTTTATTTAATAAAGCATTAGAAAGCATTAGAAAATCAAAGCAGCTTCAGGTTCCATAAGTGGGAAACTGTTTATAGAGATTTTTTAAAATAGAATTTCCTGTCTGCATGGTTCTTATAAATGCAGCAAAGAACGGGTGCGAAGGGAAAAGAAAAATCACTGTAGGCTCAGTTCACAAGGCTAACACACCAGAATAAGGATACTTTTTTTTTTTTAAAGTCTAATTAGATTTGAACACTACAGTCACGCAGATGAAATAAGGATACATATCTATTTCCCAAAACTGATCTAAGCCTTAAGGCAAAACTAAACCTTCCTATTATTTTCATCCAAGGAAGCTGGCATGTTGGCCTCTGTTTGATCTGCAATTTGCATGGTGCTGCACATGTGATCAGTTATGACACCAGACATTGGATGGTTTGGTTGAGAACACAAGCAAATGTGACCATAATGCCGCGTACAACGATTGGAAATTCCAACAACAAAACTGTGGATTTTTTTTCGACGGATGTTGGCTAAAACCTGTCTTGCATACACACGGTCACACAAATGTTCCGAATGCCAAGAACGCGGTGACGTACATCACGTACGACGGCACTATTAAAGGGAAGTTTAATACCAGTCGTGTTAGTAGAAGTTTGGTGAGAGACGAGTCACGCTTTTCAGCCTCGTGCTTTTTAGTCCGTTACAGCGTGACGAATTGTGCTATCGCCAATACAAACGCTAGTTTTACCAGACCGAGCACTTCCATCTTGTTTTTAATTCAGAGCATGCGTGGAATTTGGTCTACACACGGATTTTGTTGTCGGAAAATTTGAAAACCAGCTCTCAAATTTTTTTTGTCGGAAATTTCGACAGCAAATGTCAGATGGAGTCTACAAACGGTCGGAATTTCCGGCAAAAAGCTCCCATCGAACATTTCGACCGCGTGTACGCAGCATAAGAATTCCCTGGAATGTGACGGGATTGCAACTGTTTTTCTGATTGGTTTAGTTCTGCTGTAACTGTCACATTTGCTTGTGCTCTCATACTGTCAAACCATCAAATGGCTGGAGTTGTGCATTACATGGCAGTTGAATATCAAACTGGGGCCAAGATGGCAGCTTCCTTGGCTGAAAACAATAGGAGAGTTTTTGTAAACCTCTCTAGTATATTAAAAATGGAACTGAAGGCCTGTTGTAAAAAAAAAAACAGCGAGCAGGCAGGCTTTTATTGCAGAAGAGACATGCATTAAAACCCCTACCTGCCTTCTCACTGGTGAGTAAAAGTGACGGTATCCCACTAGCCAATGAAGAGGCCCGAAGACCGGAACTCAGAAGAAGATGCTGGCGCTGGTGCAGGACCATTTAACAGGCAGGTATGGATACTTTAGTTCTGCTTTAGGACGGCACACCATCTATGCTGTTTTAACCCTTTATTAACTGGTTTTCATTCTAAAGGTGTCTATAAAAACTAGATGGTTAAATGAACAGTCTAACCAGTAGCACCGAATGAGAGTCCTCAGACACATCTAAAATATTAACATGCAAGTTCACATCAGCCAAACTTGCAGAGAGGAGACAGAAACAATAACGATTGGCTGAAAAAATCCACCCCACCTGCTTGACTATGCAATGACCAACAGACATGCATACCTTCCCAGATCTAAACTTCAATAGGAGGATTG
Organism: Rana kukunoris; assembly: GCA_029574335.1. Classification (NCBI taxonomy): domain Eukaryota; kingdom Metazoa; phylum Chordata; class Amphibia; order Anura; family Ranidae; genus Rana; species Rana kukunoris. The sequence goes on along the minus strand of CM056052.1, from coordinate 522,179,394 downwards.
GACAAAGGTTCTCTTTTGTCCATAGGTGATTTAAAAACACATCAAAAAAGCCTTCCCAGTCATGTTACCCAATCTTGGCTAATCAATGGCTTCATATGACAAAGGGTTAAAGCGGAGTTACACCCAAAAATGGAACTTCCGCTTTTCAGAATCCCCCCTCCCCCTCCGGTGTCACATTTGGCACCTTTCAGGGGGGAGCAGATACCTGTATAATACAGATATTTTGCTCTCACTTCTGGGCATAGATAGCCGAGTCACCCACAGCTATCTACGTCACGTCCGGCGCCTCCTCCGTCCCCCCGCTGTCTTCTGGGAGACATACGGGTCCCAGAAGACAGCATGGACCAGTGGGGTCGTGCAGCATGAGTCGCGCATGCGCACTAGGGAACCAGGCTGTAAAGCTGCAAGGCCTCACTTTCTGATTCCCTTACTGAAGATGGTGGCACCTCCACTCGAGAGCCGAGGGACAAATCGGCTCCGGGTGCCGACAATGCGGGCTCCCTGGACAGGTAAGTATCATCATTTTAAAAATCAGCAGCTGCAGTATTTGTAGCTGCTGAGTTAAAAAAAAAAAGTCCAAGCTAAAGTTAAAGCTTCATCTTGGACAAATTACCAAATGTCTCCAATTTATAGTAACAGCTTATCAGTAGAGTCCAGCGCTAGGATCCTGGAAGGGTCGGTAAACACTGGATTTACAGGGACAGGCTTATGCCGCATACACACGGTCACTTTTTGTGATGAAAAAAAAGGAAGTTTTATCTCATGAAAAAAAACGAAGTTTTTCAAACTTCATTTTAAAAAACTACGTTGCGAACACATCATCGTTTTCTGAAAATGCTCTTGCAAAGCGCGGTTACGTACACCACGTTCGACGGCACTCTGTTCCATTGAAGCTCCCGTCTCATAACTTGCTTCTGAGCATGCGCGGGTTTAAAAACGTTGTTTTAAATGCCGTTTTGCCCACACGCGATCATTTTTTATGATACGGAAAACGACATTCAGAAAAACGACATAAAAAATTCAAGCATGTTCGAAATTTTTTTTGGTTGTTTTTTTGAAGACATAAAACGACGTTTTGCCCACACACGATCATTTTAAATTAAGTTTTTTAAAACATCGTTTTTTTTCATCACAAAAAGTGAACGTGTGTACGCAGCATTAGGGTGAGCATTGGGTTTAAGGTTATAGAGATGGTGTGAGGAGACCCTTAGGGGAGACTGCCAATCTTCCTTTGCTGAATGTATGGTCTCACAGCACTCGCAGCAAATCAAGGAGCTCTAAGTAACTAAAAGATGGCTGACACTGTAAAACAATTTATGTGTGTTTGTACAGATTTTTCTTTTTTGGCAAGTGGACCATATATTGGCAAACAACTAAAACTGGTAACATTGCCTGGTCAGGTGCAGTACATTATGGAGTGGAGAGTGGTACTAAAAGGGGCCTAAGCATGAACAATGCAGTGAAACATCAAGATTGCTTGTGAATAGACATGCAAATTATAGGCTGGTTGGTATATTATTATTATTATTTTTTTACAGGATTTATATAGTGCCAACAGCTTTACAACATCAGGGAATATATAGGTTTGGATACAGGGCAAGCTACTAAATCACATCATGCCATTCTGTTATTTGGTTTTCATTACTACACTATACTACAGTGAAGTAAAATGTTTTGGATTTTTATTGGCCGAATCAGGTCTCTAGAAAGTGATTTACGAACCCCATACTGAATGTTTCTTGGACAATACCTTAATTAAAAAAATATACTATGTGTCCTCAAACTCCAGTGCAGGGGTCAAGTCCTGGGGAAAAAAGTGTGGGAACTCCCACCCAAGATCCACTCATCCACCACCCCCCACAAAAAAAAAAATGATACGCTCATATGCATATATATTTCACAGAAAATACTGGGGCTGGCCTGGCTGGTCTCGGTACTGGCCTGACTGGTCTTGGTACTGGCCTGGCTGGTCTCGGTACTGGCCTGGCTGGTCTCAGGGTGCTGGTTAGCTGGCCTTAGGGTACTCGGTGCTGGCCTGGCTGGTTACAGGGTGCTGACTGGCTGGTCAATCTATATATATAAATATTAGGGCTGTTACTGATTAAAAAATTTGTGTTCGATTAATCGATTTTTTTTTAATTATTTATAACGTATATACAGATCCAACTACTTTTAGCTGATCTCCTTGCAGGCGGATTCCCAGTGCAGCTACCAACCACTGGAAAAATGGAGAGCAGGATACAAAAAACACACAAAGGCAGCACTCAATGGGAATAGCATTAAAACGTTTATAGTCTTCAAGTAGGTAACAAAATAAATATTGCACTGGAGATAAAATCGATGTAGCTACATAAACTGTAAAAATGGTGCGAGTAATACCAAACGGTAGCAAAAGCAGTCATAAAAACATGTAGCTAAGTATGATACTGGTATAAAAATGTGTACAACGATACCACTGCTAAATCCAGATGAGGAGGGGTTAATATCAGTCCGTCGGCATGTAGATGTCCCGCAAAGGGAACTATCACAACTCCCGGTGGATGGTTGTAGAATCCCAGGGTGATGGGATGAGGGAAGTGATAGAGGTAAGTGTAACAGCCCTTGCGTGTGGCAGGTAGTAAGGTCCCGCCGACATGCAGACACGGCCAGCCCCGCCGGTGTCTGTGACGTCACCGGTTCTCTGATGGAACTCCATGAAGGCCCGGAAGCCGGCGGAGAGGTAAGTACCAATCAAAATAATTTTAATGGATCAAAAAAAATTTGATTGATCAAAAAAATTAAAGATTAATCGATTAATTAAAATTTAATTTCCACAGCCCTAATAAATATATATTATAGCAAGGTACAAAACGTTTTTTTTTTTTTTTACAGCTCACTGCACACACAGTGTCAGTGTGTCAGTGTCAGGGCAGAGAGTGCAGAGTGCATGTGACGGTGTGAGGAGAGGAGATGCAGGCTCAACCTAGAGTTGCTGTGTGACTCCGTCTCCACTTGATGTCACATGCAACCGGCTGTGTACTGAAGAACAGGTGGCAGGCAAGGTCGGAAGCCTGGAGGAGGAGCTTTGAGTCTGCTCGGCTCAGTTCACCTGCCCCTGACAGTGACTCGAGTCGAGTCCTTCACTATGCTGCTCGAGTCTGCTCTAGTCCTGCAAAGGGAACAGCGTTCATGCTGTGAAAATAGTGCAGGGAAGCTGTTCCCACGCGTTCCCGCAGGGCTCTCCAGTGTAAACAGTGTCGGCCGTCACCGATTGCATTTCACGTTGGAACGCATTCGGCGACCGCACATTGACGTCATCGGCCCGCACCGTGTGTGCTCCAGCGTGCAACACGGAAGTGTCCCGCATAGTCACCGCTGTTCTCTATGCACCTGTCTGCCTGCTATAAACTGACTCAGCTCTCACGAATCAGTGTTCTTTTATTGTCGGCCGTAGCCGGTCCACACTACCATCAAACTACTGGTAACTCCTACCACCTATGCAGTAAACTACCGCAGCCTGGATCCACGCTACCATCAAACTACTGCTTCCTACTGCTGCACCTAAGAATTAGCTATCCTCTGCCTGGATCCACGCTACCATCATTGCTTTATCTGCTGTGGGGACACCCAAAGATATCCACCTGCAGGAGACTCACAATACCTAATTCCACTGCTGGCTACAATACTTTGCTGCTAGTGAGAAGGCTCATGCTCTGCAAATGGATAAGTACTCTTACTACTGTACCATACTTTCAATGCTCTAGAATTACCCTGTTCTCATATTGCATATTCTAACTATTGTATTTGAACCCTGCTCAAGTTTAAATTACCACCTTGCTTGGGATTAGCTATTGTGGATTCATATTACTATTGTGCGATATCGTAAAGGGGACATACATTCTTAAACCGTTTAATCACCAGTTGCCTCTCTCGGGCATATGTTACCCTAATACAGTATTTTCCTACGCTACTAGGGGTGTAGGTATGTAGTAATACCTCCTCCCTAGTAGCTCAACACATTCCTTTATGTGTGAGAGATGATGTAGTGAACCCCCAAACTCCTTTTCTCTGATTAGAGTGACGCCTGGGGTCCAGTACTGAAAATCACATTACATTACATTACATTGAGTAGTGCATTGATTCCTTTAACCACTTAAGACCCGGACCTTTAGTCAGCTAAAGGACCCGGCCAGGTTTTGCGATTCGGCACTGCGTCGCTTTAACAGACAATCGCTCGGTCGTGCGACGTGGCTCCCAAACAAAATTGGCGTCCTTTTTTTCCCACAAATAGAGCTTTCTTTTGGTGGTATTTGATCACCTCTGCGGTTTTTATTTTTTGCGCTATAAACAAAAATAAAGCGACAATTTTGAAAAAAATGCAATATTTTTAACTTTTTGCTATAATAAATATCCCCCAAAAATATATTACAAATATTTTTTTTCCTTGGTTTAGGCCGATACGTATTCTTCTACATATTTTTGGTAAAAACAATCGCAATAAGCCATCATCTGTTGGTTTGTGCAAAATTTATAGCGTTTACAAAATAGGGGATAATTTTATTGCATTTTTATAATTTTTTTTTTTTTACTACTAATGGCGGCGATCAGCAATTTTTTTCGTGACTGCGACATTATGTCGGACACTTCGGACAATTTTGACACATTTTTGGGACAATTCACAGCATAAAATGCATTTAAAATGCATTGTTTATTGTGAAAATGGCATTTGCAGTTTGGGAGTTAACCACAAGGGGGCGCTGAAGGGGTTATGTGTTCCCTAATGTGTGTTTACAACTGTAGGGGGGTGTGGCTGTAGGTGTGATGTCATCGATTGTGTATCCCTATAAAAGGGATCACGCGATCGATGACGCCGCCACAGTGAAGAACGGGGAGGCCGTGGTTACACATGGCTCTCCCCGTTCTTCAGCTCCGGGGACCGATCACCGCACTGCAGCGGCGATTGGGTCCGCGAATCCCACGGGTCTTCGGACTGGGTACTCGCACAGCACGTACCTGTACGTGCATGTGCCCAGCCATGCCATTCTGCCGACGTATATGTGCAGGAGGCGGTCCTTGAGTGGTTAAAAATATCCTAACCGCAGTTGTGGTTCACTCTCGTTCACCATAGATTGTGACATCCAGTGCTCTATGCACTATGCAGATATAATTGTGTAGCAGTCAAATGTTTCATCACAAGGGACCTCACGAAGACATGTAGTGCTGAAGAAAATAGACAATCTGTTTGATAAGGAGAAAACTGCACTTTTTAACAGTTATATAAAAAATGTAGAATAGCATAGCCCACATCTCTGCACCACACTGTACATGCCAAACCATTCCTAAACTTTACAGAAGTTCCTAATACAAAAGTTTTAAATCAGAGGTCCTTTAAAAATAATTTCTTAATGTATTTTTCTGACAAATAGATGTAACAAAAAAACTTTGAAGATCCAAGAACCGGATTCACTATGCTTTTTTACAGATTCGGGAAGGCTGTTGCCACGGCAACACTAAACTTCTCTATCATTATTGCATCCTGCATAAAAATTTATTGTTACCATATACAAAGATGCTAAACACGTTATATGTGTACTTGTAAAGTGTAATTATTTCATACACTGCACATTTTCACAGCTAGCAATAATTTTACTTCTGTCAATAATTTCATACATAAATTTCCATCTAGATGGGAATCTAAAGAGGTGAATGAATTAATGAGAATATTGTCCACAGTCATATGTGGTAATGGGCCATGCACTTTCATAAAAATCTCCAAAGGCAGACTCATTTAACGGAGGGTTGCTTTGGAAAAGTAGAGCTATATATAAAAAGCATACACTTTGATTATGCGAGGCACAGCAACAGGATCTGTTTAATTCCCCACTCCAGCAGCAAACACTTATCTTTCCTTCGCTCCCGCACCACTCCATTCAGCCCACAGGAGCAAAGAAAATACTTCTGGATGGTGTTTGGTCCAGTACTATTGGGAGGGGGGGGGGGGGTGGTTTGTCCCCAGCCCTATATAAGCTCTGGCTAGAGCAGGGTTTCTCAACCAAGGTTCCATGGAACCCTTGGGTTCCTCCAGAGGTTTCTAGGGTTCCTTGAGCAATGAGCATTTTCTTCCTCTCAGATACATTCCCACTGACAGTATACCAGTTTTGAGATAGGTCTTTGTCTCTCTACCACCCAAATCTGGCGTGATTTTTTTGGGCAAATTAGCCTATCTTGAGGAAGGGGCCTAGAGCTGCAGATCCAATGGCCCCTATGTTAATCCGGCCCTGACTATAAGGAGCATTCTTCCCACTGACCATCACACTAATGTATGAGTTGTGGATAGGGATGAGCCATACACCCCCGCATTCAGTTCGCACCAGAACCGTCGAACAGACCGACCGTTTGCACGAACATTTAGAACCCCATTGAAGTCTATGGGACTCGAACGTTCGAATTCAAAAACAATCATTTTAAAGACCAATATTCAAGTTATTATTGGAAAACGTCTTTGAGAACCCGGGTCTTGCCCCAGGGAACATGTATCAATGGAAAAAAGTTTAAAAAACGGTTGTTTTTTCAGGAGCGGGACTCCTGAAAAAAAGACTGTTTTTAAAACTTTTTTCCATTGATACATGTTCCGTCAGGCAAGACCCGGGTTCTCAATGACGTTTTCACAGGCAAACTATAGACACCCAGCAGGTACAATATTTAAAGGAATTATTTTTTTTTAATTTATTTAACCACTTAAGACCCGGACCAAAATGCAGGTAAAGGACCTTGCCCCTTTTTGCGATTCGGCACTGCGTCGCTTTAACTGACAATTGCGCGGTCGTGCGACGTGGCTCCCAAACAAAATTGGCGTCCTTTTTTCCCCACAAATAGAGCTTTCTTTTGGTGTTATTTGATCACCCCTGCGGTTTTTATTTTTTGCGCTATAAACAAAAATAGAGCGACAATTTTAAAAGAAATGCAATATTTTTTACTTTTTGCTATAATAAAAATCCCCCAAAAATATATAAAAAAACATTTTTTTTCCTCAGTTTAGGCCGATACGTATTCTTCTACGTATTTTTGGTAAAAAAAATCGCAATAAGCGTTTATCGGTTGGTTTTCGCAAAATTTATAGCATTTACAAAATAAGGAATAGTTTTATTGCATTTTTATTATTTTTTTTTTTTTTACTACTAATAGCGGCGATCAGCGATTTTTTTCATGACTGCGACAATATGGCGGACACTTCGGACAATTTTGACACATTTTTGGGACAATTGTCATTTTCACAGCAAAAAATGCATTTAAATTTGCATTGTTTACTGTGGAAATGACAGTTGCAGTTTGGGAGTTAACCACAGGTGGCGCTGTAGGGGATGTGTGCCTATGTGTCTTGTTTACTACTGTAGGGGGGTGTGGCTGTAGGTGTGACGTCATCGATCGCGTCCCCCTATTACAGGGATGACGCGATCGATGCTACAGCCACAGAGAAGCACGGGGAAGCCGTGTGTACACACGGCTCTCCCCGTTCTTCTGCTCCAGGGACGGATCGCCGCACTGCAGCGGCGATCGGGTCCGCGCGCCCGTGACCCACGGCTGGGTACTAAAATCAACGTATATATACGTTGATGTGCCCAGCCGTGCCATTCTGCCGACGTAAATGTGCAGTAGGCGGTCCTTAAGTGGTTAAACATTCCTAAAATCACTGCTCCAGGAGCAGTGATTTTAATGATGCTTAAATAAAAAATAAAAAAATGAAAAATTCCTTTAAATATTGTACCTGCTGGGTGGATATACCTGTGATAACGTCTTTAAATAGCACAATGACCTGCCTGCCAGTAAATTAGGAATAGCTGATCTATCTAAGCTATACAGTGTATAAATATATCTACAACTCCTAGGGATGTATATATATATCCTCTACACACTGTAAATTAAGCTAAACTGACTAGCCTGCCTGCCTGCTCGATCTAGCTATATAAAAAGACTATCTCTCTGTCTCTCTGACTGCTCTCATTAACAACCGCAACACACTACACGAGGCCGCCCAGCAGGCAGCCTTATATAGTGTGGGGCGTGTTCTAAAGCCCTGAGCCATAATTGGCCAAAGCCACCCTGGCTTTGGCCAATTATGGCTCTCCGTTTTTTGCACGCTGTGATTGGCCAAGCATGCAGGGTCATAGTGCATGTTTGGCCAATCATCAGCGCGCAATGCCGCAGTGAATTATGGGCCGTTGCGCGTCACTTGAATTTGGCGTGGACGACCCGTTTTGTTCGAATTTCGCCGAACGTACGAACAGACAATGTTCGAGTCGAACATACGTTCGTATCGAATGCGGAGCTCATCCCTAGTTGTGGACATAGTAATTGTAGAACAGGCTCCTAGAGACCAGAAAGTTATTTCAAGGGTTCCTCTGTGTTGAAAAGCTTGAGAAAGTCTGGACTAAAGCATCCTGGGCCTTACAAAATTATTTCTTACCTTGGTGCCAGTGACTCAACGGAGCAAGAAAGTGACAATGAAGAAAGTATATACAGTACTGTCAACCTCCTTAGTGGTATTCCCGAGTCGGGCTCGGGTGAATTTTTCATACCAAAAGCAGTATCCCCGAGCCAGACTCGGGATTGTATTGCAGGATACAGGGGAAGTTACTTACCTTGTCCCTGGATCCTGTGATGTGTCCCTGATGTGTGTGTGCGGGCTACTCCGCTTTGTCTCCTCGCTTGATTCACAGTGCTAAGTGCTGAGCTCTGTTCCCTGCGACGTTACGACGCACAGGGATGGAGTTCAGCGCCAAATTCAAAAAGTGAAACACAATACACATACAGCATACTGTAATCTTATACATTACAGTACTGTATGAAATAATAACACACCCCCTTTGTCCCTAGTGGTCTGCCCAGTGTTCTGCATGCACGTTTATACAGGGAGAGCAGAATTATTAGGCAAGTTGTTTGAGGATTCATTGTATTATTGAACAACAACCATGTTCTCAATGAACCCAAAAAACTCATTAATATCAAAGCTGAATATTTTTGGAAGTAGTTTTTAGTTTGTTTTTAGTTTTAGCTATTTTAGGGGGATATCTGTGTGTGCAGGTGACTATTACTGTGCATAATTATTAGGCAACTTAACAAAAAACAAATATATACCCATTTCAATTATTTATTTTTACCAGTGAAACCAATATAACATCTCAACATTCACAAATATACATTTCTGACATTCAAAAACAAAACAAAAACACATCAGTGACCAATATAGCCACCTTTCTTTGCAAGGACACTCATGCAGCCTGCCATCCATGGATTCTGTCAGTGTTTTGATCTGTTCACCATCAACATTGCGTGCAGCAGCAACCACAGCCTCCCAGACACTGTTCAGAGAGGTGTACTGTTTTCCCTCCTTGTAAATCTCACATTTGATGATGGACCACAGGTTCTCAATGGGGTTCAGATCAGGTGAACAAGGAGGCCATGTCATTAGTTTTTCTTCTTTTATACCCTTTCTTGCCAGCCACGCTGTGGAGTACTTGGACGCGTGTGATGGAGCATTGTCCTGCATGAAAATCATGTTTTTCTTGAAGGATGCAGACTTCTTCCTGTACCACTGCTTGAAGAAGGTGTCTTCCAGAAACTGGCAGTAGGACTGGGAGTTGAGCTTGACTCCATCCTCAACCCGAAAAGGCCCCACAAGCTCATCTTTGATGATACCAGCCCAAACCAGTACTCCACCTCCACCTTGCTGGTATCTGAGTCGGACTGGAGCTCTCTGCCCTTTACCAATCCAGCCACGGGCCCATCCATCTGGCCCATCAAGACTCGCTCTCATTTCATCAGTCCATAAAACCTTAGAAAAATCAGTCTTGAGATATTTCTTGGCCCAGTCTTGACGTTTCAGCTTGTGTGTCTTGTTCAGTGGTGGTCGTCTTTCAGCCTTTCTTACCTTGGCCATGTCTCTGAGTATTGCACACCTTGTGCTTTTGGGCACTCCAGTGATGTTGCAGCTCTGAAATATGGCCAAACTGGTGGCAAGTAGCATCTTGGCAGCTGCACGCTTGACTTTTCTCAGTTCATGGGCAGTTATTTTGCTCCTTGGTATTTCCACACGCTTCTTGCGACCCTGTTGACTATTTTGAATGAAACGCTTGATTGTTCGATGATCACGCTTCAGAAGCTTTGCAATTTTAAGAGTGCTGCATCCCTCTGCAAGATATCTCACTATTTTTGACTTTTTTGAGCCTGTCAAGTCCTTCTTTTGACCCATTTTGCCAAAGGAAAGGAAGTTGCCTAATAATTATGCACACCTGATATAGGGTGTTGATGTCATTAGACCACACCCCTTCTCATTACAGAGATGCACATCATCTAATATGCTTAATTGGTAGTAGGCTTTCGAGCCTATACAGCTTGGAGTAAGACAACATGCATAAAGAGGATGATGTTGTCAAAATACTAATTTGCCTAATAATTCTGCACTCCCTGTATAATAAAAACTGTTCTTTCTGCCTGGAAACTGGAGATTGTCCATAGCAGGCAAAAGTGTCCCTTTACATCAAAAGTGGTTTTAGAGCAGTTAGAAAACAGCGATAATAAATTATAATCACTTGCAGAATTGAGCGATATCGATTTGTGGGGAAATTCATCATCAAAAAATAAAAATAATGACAGCGACAATTCTGCAAGTGAGCACATTTTTGTGTTTTTGATTTGATTACATTATTGATTTTTTTTTTATAATTACATTATTATTTGTTATAAATATTTCTAGTTATTTATTATATTATAATTTATGATTTTGTCTCAAACTTTATCATACTCGGGATGTCTACTAGACTCTTGTTTGGACAGATTTAAGTGAGTTATTCCTAAGAATTACAGGCCTAAAAGATAAAATGCCAAATTTAAATGCAAAATATTTGTACTACTTTCAGCACCTAAAACCAGAAGGAATCATACCGCCAGGGAGGTTAAGGAGGTCAGCATTAAAGTGAACCTATTTCTTTGCACTAGACGGGCAAATAAATCATAGATTCACTTTGAAGAAAAATTGTAGATGATTGTTGAAATGGAAGTGATCGTGTGAACCAATTACCAATTCATTAACCACTTGCCCTCAACCACTTACCCAACTTCATGACCAGGCCATTTTTGTAAATATGACACTGCTTTATTTTAACTGACAATTGCATGTAAAACACTGTACCCAAACAAAATGTATGTCTTTTTTTCCCCACAAATAGAGATTTATTTTGGTGGTATTTAACAGCAGTTTTTCTTTTTTTGCCCTATAAACAAAAAAAGACAGACAATTTTCGAAAAAAAAAAAAAAACATTTTTTTTTGCTTTCTGCTATAAAACATACCCAATAAAAATAAATAAAAAAAATCGAATTACTTCATCAATTTATGCCAATATGTATTCTGCTACATATTTTTGGTAAAATAAGTGTATATTGATTTGTTTGCACAAAAGTTTGCATATTACAAACTATGGGATACATTTATGAAAAAAATGTTTTTCTAGTGATGGTGGTGATTAGCGATTTTTAGCAGGACTGTGACATTGCGGTGACACTTTTTTGGGGACCAGTGACACCAATAGAGCGATCAATGATACTGGCAGGGAAGGGGTTAACATCAGGGGCGATCAAAGGGTTAACTGTGTTCCCTGGGAGTGCTTGCTAACTGTGTGTAGGGGGGTGCTTTGACTGGGGGAAGACATAGAAACAAGATCTCCATCTTCCCCTCTGACAGAACAGCAATCTGCCATTCTGTCTGCATTGGAACAATTGGCGGGTCCCAGTGGATATCGGGTCTGTTAGACCCGCTGGGGTCAACCTGAAAAAAACAACAACATACATGTACATGATTTTGCGCTGAAGGGCTGCTCTGCTACTCTTATCACAGTACTAAAAAAGGAGAGCAATAAAACATTTTCTTCAACAGGTGATTTATTATTGTTGCCTCTTTCCTTTTTGTGTGCTATGTTGTTGCTACTATGCTCAGGAAACATGTCTGTTGGCACCTTATCATTGCAATATACTGTACATAGGTGTGCACAGTAGGGATGAGCTTCGAGTTCGAGTAGAACTCATGTTCGACGCGAACAGCGAACTATTTGGGGTGTTCGCGGCAAGTTCGTGTGAACTTTAGAACCCTGTTAAAATCTATGGGACATTTGAAATATAAAGTGCTAATTTTAAAGGCTAATATGCAAGTTATTGTAATACAAAGTTTTTGGGGACCTGGGTCCTGCCCCAGGGGACATGTATCACTGCAAAAAAAAGTTTTAAAAAACTACAGTTTTTTTGGCAGCAGTGATTTTAAGAATTCCTTTAAGTGAAACAATAAAGGTTTGCCTGTAAAGTAGCGCTTGTTTCCCATGCTTAGAACTGTCCCTGCACAAAGTGTAATTTCTGAAGGAAAAAAAAGTAATTTAAAATCACTCTCGGCTCCCGGCAATACAGAGAAAAGTCATTCATAAAAAAAAAAAATGTGTGGGGGTCCACTGCATTTAAAAAAAAAAATTGTGGTGGAGTTCCTCTTAAAAAACATACCAGACCTGAAGGGTCTGGAATGGATATTTGGGGGGAACCCCACATCATTTTTTTTTTATTTGACGCAGGGTTCCCCTTAATATCCATACCAGACCCGAAGGTGAGTGATTTTAAATGACTTTTTTCCATCAGAAATTACATTTTGTGCAGAGACAGTTCTAAGCACAGGAAACAAGCGCTACTTTACAGGCATACTATACACCCCCTTAGGTACGAAATTTAAAGGAATATTTCAATTTTATTTTTTCACTTTAAGCATTATTAAAATCACTGCTCCTGAAAAAACAGCCGTTTTTTAAAACTTTTTTTGCATTGATATATGTCCCCTGGGGCAGGACCCAGGTCCCCAAACATTTTTTAGGACAATAACTTGCATATTAGCCTTTAAAATGAGTACTTTAGATTTCAAACGTTCGAGTCCCATAGACTTTAACAGGGTTCTAAAGTTCACACAAACTTTTGGTCTGTTCGCAGGTTCTCGTGTGAACCGAACCCAGGGGTTTTCGGCTCATCCCTACTCCTGAAATTCTCCACCATTGGAAATGTTAGGTGACTCTAATGTATGGAAAGAAGTAAAAGTCATCAGTGAGGCCTGCCTCACATCAGTGCATTTTCAAGTTTTGCAGAAATGCACTACAATCCATTTAACATGATTTCCTATGAGTCACGTTCACATCTGTGCGTTTTCAACCGGTGTGTTTTTCTGAAAAGGGTCGAGGACTTTTATGCCCACAGCAGGTTGCATTTTTGGTTCCATAGACTTTAATGGAAATGCAGCAGAAATGTGTAAGAAATGCAGTGCTTGCGTTTTTGATGCATTTTCGCTGCATTTTTGCTGGTTTCTCCTGCATGACAACAGACGACTACCAAAAGATGCAAAATGCATCACAAACACATTTAAAAAAATTGTCAAAAAGGCAGAATGCACCAAGAAAACAAATTAACTGCAACCCGCATAGGTGTGAACCCAGCCTGAGGAGGAGGTACTCACGTAGTGCAGGGAATATATTACATCTGGATAGTATGCACTCCGGGCTATGGGGAGGTTGAGTTTCCTTTGCAACCCAGCTCCCAACTGTCCCTAATTTCGAGGGACTGTCCCTGATTTGGAGCAATGTCTCTCTGTCCCTCATACCTCCTCATTTGTCCGTCATTTTGGTCTGATCTATATAGATGTATATAAAATGTAAGTTTTATCTATGAAAACGTGTTTTTCAATACTAATCCTTTCATCCAATTTCTAAATTCAAATTGCCCCATCCTATTGCCGCATCAAAAACTGCCCCATCAAAAACTGCCCCCATCAAAACCTGCACCATCAACATTTTCCCATCCTATTGCCCCATCAAAAACGGCACCATCAAAATTGCCCCATCAAAAACAGTTTCATCAAAAACTGCCCCATCAAAAAATGCCCCCATCAAAACTGTTCCATGCTATTGCCCCATGAAAAACGGCACTGTCAAAATTGCCCCCATCCTATTGCCCCCAACAAAAACTGCCCCCATCAAAACTGGCTGATCATGGCTGATCATGGGGAAGTCATAATGTTTTGGCTGATCATGGGGTTGTCAGCTTTTGTCAGCTTTTTTCCCGCTGTATTTTTTAACATTTCGCCATTCATTCCTATGGGACCAATTTTGTCGCAATCACTACGATATGTTGTGAACCTTTTAGTGAAATGTTCCACAAAGTGATAGTACACCAATCGGGAACAATCTGCACGTTTCGGTATATTACTTGTCCATGTAGCGTAAAAGCTGTGGGAGGAGTTAGGGCGGTAAATTTGGCTATAATAAGAATAATATATATGTGAGATAACAGTAAGTAATCTTGCTATACAAGAAAACTTAAATATATAATTTTTATAAAAACAAGCATATTCCCATATCTGTCTGATTTAAAAAAAGTATGTATTTTATATTTTCAATATTTTTATATTTTACCTCTAATATATAACATAAGCTCCCATTACATAACATTATAGGTTGTTTGTCACTGAACATACGCTGCATAACGTTTTTGAAAGAAAAAAAAGCAGTTGTTTTTCTCCTTATATTCCTTATATTCAGGTCAGACTGAATATAAGGCAGCTCACCTGTGGCTTGGTGTCATTTGTTGGTCACTTTTGTAGCAGTAAGTTCGTTTCTTCTTCTCTCCTGGATTCTGGGGACAGATTTACACTCGGCATTCACATCACCATCTGAGATTACAGAATTCTGCACATAACATAAGATTTATCAAATCTAGACAAATATAAGGATATAATATATATCATTTGTATAAAAACAAGCAGAATATTGCAGCATGTAGCGGTCAGTAATGTTATGTAGAGAGTGCTTATGTGATGTACTGGTCAGTTTTCAAACATCTGACAGTTATTTTCAAAGCTCGGCTAAAAATAACTGCCAATAAAAAAGAAGAAGAGGATTCTCATGCTGGAATATTTTTACCACTTGATTCCCAGAGGACTTCATATGATGTCCTGGACTTTGTGGGACTTTGTGGGGCTATATCTGAATGATACCTGAGGCTACAGGCATCATTCAGATATCGGCATTTTCAGCTGGCGAATCCCTACACCATAGGAATGATCATAGCAGCTGTTCCACCGCTTGATCGTTCCTACGGGTGGCGAAAGTGGACGTCCCCCCTTTACCACTAATATATAACATAAGCTCCCTTTACATAACATTATAGGTTGTTTACATGTTTATTACTGAACATACACTGCGTGAGGTTTTTTATGACATCACTTGTCAGTTGGACAGAGTCCATATAAGGCAGTGCTGCCCTCTGCTGGTTGCCATGTGACCATTATTTTCAAATCTCAACTGTCATTCAAAAATAAAACTGCTGATTAATTGTTTTGAAAATGATAAAGCCATTATTTAGAGTCCTGCAGTACAAAGACAATATGAGCCAGTGAAGTGGAGGCAGCCATAGAGAATATGTACATAGAGAAGTCATTGCACTACATAAGGGCGAAGGGGATTAGCATGGACGTGGCTGTGCGTTATAAATGATTCTGATATCCACCTATTTACCAACCGTTCATCAATGCATAACATAAGCACCCATTACATAAAATGGCATATTCATTACATAACATATTGAATAAAGTTGGATTGTCTGTCTGTTGGATTTTCAATATGATTTATAAAGAATTTGTGTCCCCCCCCCCTGTGTCTCCCTCCATATTAATCATCATTTTCTCTTTTTCTTCCCTGCAGATTCTTGAGCTTTTGTGTGACGGATTTGGCTACAATTACAACAATATTAGCGATTTGGTGATAATCACGACGACTGGAAAATGAATAGTTACACCACGTCAGTAACTGGAGGGACTTCCCATCAGCCCTCCCAGGGACCCCGCTATACCACCGCAGGTCCCTACTCTTTTTCCATTAACTGGAGGGACTTACCATCAGCCCCCCAAGGACCTTGCTATACCACCGCAGGTCCCTATACCACTATCGTAAACGGAGAGACTTTCTATTATTCCTCCGATAGACCCTGCTATACCAGCGCAGGTCCTTACACCATTCCCACAACTGGAGGGACTTTCCATCAGCCCTCCCAGGGACCCTGCTATACCACCGCAGGTCCCTATACCAGTGTTGTAAATGGAGAGACTTTTTATCAGTCCTCCCCGGGACCCTGCTATACCACCGCAGGTCCCTATACCAGTGTTGTAAACGGAGAGACTTTCTATCAGTCCTCCCAGGGACCGTGCTATACCATTGCAGATCCCTACAACACTCCCATAACTGGAGGGACTTTCCATCAGCCCTCTGAGGGACCCTGCTATACCATCGCAGGTCCCAACACCACTCTAGTAACTGGAAGGACTTTCCATCAGCCCTCTGAGGGACTCTGCTATACCATTGCAGGTCCTGACACTGCTCCAGTTAACGGAGGGACTTTCCATCAGCCCTCTGAGGAACCCTGCCATACCATCGCAGGTCCTGACACTGCTCCAGTGATCCATGGGACTTTCCATCAGCCCTTTGAGGGACCCTGCCATAACACCACAGGTCCTGACTCTGCTCCAGTGACCGGAGGGACTTTCCATCAGCCCTCTGAGGGACCCTGCCATACCATCGCAGGTCCTGACACTGCTCCAGTGATCCAAGGGACTTTCCATCAGCCCTCCGAGGGACCCTGCCATACCATCGCAGGTCCCAACACCTCTCCAGTGACCGGAAGGACTTCACATGCAGTGTCATTCAATTCAAAAGTGACTTGCAGTGAGCGTATCAAGATGAGATCGAGGACCACTCTATATGGTTATCAATCAAGAGCTAGATCACAACTCCTCTTCCAGAGGAGAGGTCTATACTATACCACTGCAGGTCCCGACACCACTCCAGTGACCGGAGGGACTTTCCATCAGCCCTCTGGGGGACCCTGCCATATCACCGCAGGTCCCAACACCATTCCAGTAACCGGAGGGACTTTCTATCAGCCCTCTGAGGTACCCTGCCATAACACCGCAGGTCCTGACTCTGCTCCAGTGACCGGAGTGTCTTTCCATAAGACCTCTGAGGGACCCTGCCATACCATCGCTGGTCCTGACACTGCTTCAGTGATCCAAGGGACTTTCCATCAGCCCTCTGAGGAACCCTGCCATATCACTGCAGGTCCCGACACCACCCCTGATGGAAGGACTTTCCATCAGCCCTCCGAGGGACCCTGCCATACCATCACAGGTCCCGACACCACTCCAGTAACCATAGGGACTTTCCATCTGACCTCCGAGGGACCCTGCCATACCATCGCAGGTCCCAACACCTCTCCAGTGACCAGAAGGACTTCACATCCAGTGTCATTCAATTCAAAAGTGACTTGCAGTGAGCGTATCAAGATGAGATCAAGGACCACTCTATATGTTTATCAATCAAGAGCTAGATCACAACTCCTCCTCCAGAAGAGAGGTTTAGCTGCACCACGACAGATGGGGGTGATACGCCGGCTGCCACTCAGACTTCCACCATAACAGTTGTAGACATGTCTGGCCAGTCCTCCCAGGGTGTGGTTTCAAGTCAGATGCCTGCGCCAGTGGCGGCTGCCACTCAGACTTCCACCACAACAGTCATAGACATGTCTGGCCAGTCCTCCCAGGGTGCGGCTTCGAGTCAGATCCCCGCGCCAGTGCCGGCTGCCACACAGACTTCCACCACAACAGTCATAGACATGTCTGGCCAGTCCTCCCAGGGACCAGGTGCGGCTTTGAGTCAGATGCCCGCACCAGTGGCGGCTGCAAGTTGCTTTCCCACACCAGTGGCAGCTGTACATTTCTTTCCTGCACCAGTGGTGGCTACCACTCATACTTCCACCACAACAGTCCTAAACATGTCTGGCCAGTCCTCCCAGGGTGCGGCTTCAAGTCAGATCCCTGCGTCAGTGACGGCTGTCACTCAGACTTCCACCACAACAGTTGTAGTCATATCTGGCCAGTCCTCCCAGGGACCAGGTGTGGCTTTGAGTCAGACCCCCGCGCCAGTGGTGGCTGCCACCAAAAGTCCCAAGTTCAGACTAAAGCGGGCACACTTGTTTGATCTGTCCTCCCAGGTACCAGGTGCAGATTCGAGTCGGATTCCTGTGTCAGTGCCGGCTGCCACTCAGACTTCCACCACAACAGCTGTAGACATGTCTGGCCAGTCCTCCCAGGGACCAGGTGTGGCTTTGAGTCAGACCCCAATGCCAGTGGTGGCTGCCACCAAAAGTCCCAGGTTCAGACTAAAACGGGCACACTTGTTTGATCTGTCCTCCTAGGGATGACTTTACATTCCTTCTGGCAAAACTCGAAATAATTCTGAGTATTCAAAATGTCACAGAAGATCCTTCTACGGAACTGACCCTGGCCTGTTATATGACCACGCTTCTGCCTAATGATAAACTGTACCTTCCTCTGCCTGCTCTGGAACTTACCCTGGCATGTTATATGACTACGCTTCTGCCTAACGCTAAACTGTACCTACCTCTGCCTGCTCTGGAACTGACCCTGGACTGTTTGACCATGTTTTTTGCCTGCCTCTTTTACTGATCCTTTACTCTGCTACTGGAGTAGTGGGATTTATAACACAGCAGTCTCACATATGTGAGGGGCTCCAGAATTGTTTTCTGGATGATGAAAACTAATTTTTTAGTCTTCTCATTCCCGGATTAGGGTCTGGAGACTCGGAGGCTTCAAAGAGATTTGGGTGGTAGAAGCCTCTACCCCTGTCCCCATTCTTTCCTGGCCTCATACTTGGACCATGTTCCTGCCTACTACCAGGACCAATATTTTGGCACTGCTGGTAATGTCTCTACTTGCACTGACCCTGGACTGTATATGGACAGTATCCCTGCCTGTACTGACTATGGACAATATTCCTGCCTGCTGCCTGGACAATTCCATTCCCTGTTGCTGACCATGTCCCTGCCTGGATCAGGGCTCTTTTCCTGTGGACAATTGCACTACTAAAACCACAGGTAATCTTTTGTTTACCATTTACTCAGCAGAATGTATTTTAGGGTGTAATTATTGGTATGTACATGCTATGTGCTAGAAGTATGAATGGCCTTCAAAAAATGTGCACCTGATGGTGCCTCTTGGATGTTAAGCCTCTATGTGGCCAGGCTGTGTAAAAGTGTCAGAGATTCTAAATGGACCAGGACTGTGTGCCTACACAGAGGAGACCAACACTGTATATAGTGGAATAAAAGGTGTTTTATTTATAAGGTGAACAAACAGGTGACGACAACCAGTGCACAAATAACACAAAGCATATATACAAGTGCAGGGGAAATGCCGTAATCATAAACCAAAAGCCAAGCCGGGGTCAAATACCAGGAGATCACCAAAGAAGCTGCAGACAGGGAATGGGCAGGAAGGAAATGTCCAGGAGAGGGATCAGGTCGGGACAGATCGGATCGGGTCGGGTCAGAAGTCCAGAACGGGGACAGCAGGCTCAGGGTCAGGTATCAGGCTCAGGGTCCGGTAGATAGACAGATACCAGGGCGAGTTCTGCTTGAACTTGCCGGGTATAAATAGGGGCATGTTAATTGTGTTCAGGTCACACCTGAACGCAGCAAGGGCCAGGTGCTCCACACTGCCAGGGTCCATCCGCTGGTGGAGGCCAGTACTGCATCCCAAAGGTGATATACCAGCAGGGGGAAGTTCCCCTGACAGCTCCGAACTGCCAGGAGACCCCTGCTGGTGGGACGCAGCACTGCAAGACAGAACATAAATAGCACCAGCGGATGGAACCTTTCCTGACAAAAAGTCTCACACATGTGGTATCGCCATACTCAGGAGGAATAGCAGAATATATTTTGGGGTGTCATTTTTGCTATGTACATGCTATATGTTGAAAACATCTTATAAATGGACAACTTTGTGTAAAAAAAATGCTTTTTCATTTTTTTCCACATTTCCCCAAAACGTCTGAAAAAAAATGAACCATTCAAAAGACTCATTATGCCTCATAGATTATACGTTGGGGTGTTTTCTTTCCAAAATAGGGTCACTTTGTGGGCGTTTCCATTGTCCTGTTTGTTGCTCCAGGGCCTTCAAAAGTGTAATAGGTGCTTGAGAGATTAGATGTGTAATTTATGCTCCTAGAACGCCTGAAGTTGCTACTTCAATGTTGGACCTCTGTATGTGGTCAGGCTGTGTACTCTTCTAATCCTTTACCTGCTCTCCAGCTTGAATCCATTGGTATTTCCCCTGCTACCAATCCATATAGCACTGATCCTTACCCGCTGACCAGCCTGACTTCGGCGCATCGAGGCCTACGGGTAACTGACTGCGTCTTGGACCATTTTGTACTTTTAAGAATTTTAATAAATAAATAATATGCCAAAAGTTTTCAAATCTGATGCTACTGATCTTCTACCTACTGCTCAGGCTGACACTACAATTCATTTACCCGCTGACAAGGCTGATGTTGCTGATACACCACCAGCTATCCAGTCTGATGCCACTGATCCTCTACCTACTGTCCACTCTGACTCTACTAATCCTTTACCTGCTATCCAGCTTAAATCCATTGGTATTTCACCTGTTTCCCAGCCATATGCCACTGATCATTTTTCTGCTAACAAGCCTGATGTCGCTTATATACCCCCTGCTGCCCAGCCTGCCTCTGCTAGTTTTGTGCCTGCTGCCCAGCCAGTCTCTGTTTCTAGGGTCAAGATATTATTAGCTCCAGAGGTCTAATACCTCCACATCTCCATGCTTGTTGCATGGCTGGCATGAGTTACCCGTTTGTTCCAAGATTCCTATAGACAAATTTCATGAGCCATTTGCTTATGTTGTGCCAAAGCCCATTGGTCCAGATTTCTGCTTTTTATTTACAACTCCAGTGGTAGAGGTGTTCTGGGTGAGGGCAGATTTCCATCTGAATTTTGTCCTAATCCAGTTGTAATGTGTGCCTCTGAGATTCCAAGGGCATTAGGGGACCTTTGCTGGGGAACCAATGTCTTGGTAAGACCTGAGTGACTGTTCAAATACACTTATAGCTCCAGTAGTAGAGGTGTTCTGGTTGAGGGCAGATTTCCATCTGACGTTTGTCCTAATCCAGTTGTAATGTGTGCCTCTGCGACTCCAAGGGCATTAGGGGACCTTTGCTGGGGAACCAATGTCTTGGTAAGACCTGGGTGACTGTTAAAATACACTTACACTTACAGTTTCAGTAGTAGAGGTGTTCTGGGTGAGGGCATATTTCCATCTGAATTTTGTCCTGACCCAGTTGTAATGTGTGCCTTTGCGACTCCAAGTGCGTTAGGGGACCTTTGCTGGGGAACCAATTCCTTGGAAAGACCTGGGTGACTGTTAAAATGAAAAGCAGTATGGGTTAAGGACTCCATGTTAAGCCTGTAGATAGTCCATGGGATCCCAGCATTGGAATATTTTCTGCCTTGTGGAGCTGCAACAATCGAAGTGTTGTATTTCTTAAAGAATCTGATCTGTGGGGAACTCAGCCAGCTTCCAGACCCCAGCAGCAGGGCACTTAGCCACGCAGGGCACCTAGCCAGTTGCCAAAACCTGGCAGCAGTGTATCTAACAGACTGAAGAACTATCAATTTTCAAATGTACTTTTTATCATATTATAGGACACTTTTAAAGCAGAACAGGTTGCTTTCAACCAAACTATAAAAACATCATATGGCTGGTGTCATGGCTGATCACCTATAGAACACAATGAGAACTGCAGATCAAACAGAAATTAAGATGGAAGCTTCCTTGCTTGTAAAGGATAAGAAGTCAGTGGATGCAATAATATCCACCAACAATGGTGTCAGTGGGTGCAAAAATCCCCAGCATTGTTGTCAGACAAATCGGTCCGGTGCCTCCATAAAGCGGCCGCACTACTGCCAGTATGATGGTGCAGACACAAGGGACACTGACATGGTCACCTATACCTGGCAGGTAGGTAGTAGAACTCTCCTTTAATCCTTTGCTTGTGTCAGTTGTACATATTAAGGAATCTTAATTTTATATTTTTCTGTTGATTACTGATGAACGTTTTTTTTACTGACACACACTGGACTGGCATGCACTGACCTACACTAACAGAGGACATCCAGGTGTACATAAACTGACCACTCCATGCTTTAGAGAGATGCACACAGACAGACAACCAAATTAGGTGAGAGTAGATCACACACAGATTATAGGATGAGGCCTACTACAAACATACACCCAACATTAGAAAAAAGGATGACTAGCATCCAGTAGGGTAGCTTAGTTTAGTTAGTGTAGGTCCTGCCCAAGAAGAGTCTACCTTGCCGTGGTGGGCAGGCTTGGAATCTCTTGGTCAAAAGCGTATCAGCGAATGGGCGAGAGGATCACTAGATCTACACTTCTGGCCAATTGATTTTACTAAAGGACTCTTGTTTTATTCTGAATATATATAGTTGGAAATGAAAAAATGTGTATAGATCCATAATAAAACTTTCATAAAACACACAATAAAAAAATTGGTATATTTACATTTGAATTGCTTCTTCTTTTATTTAATCCTTTCATTACCGAGGGTCATTACCACTTGGATGCACAGGCCACATTTGTAAGGCTGGAAGGGGCTCTATGGCTACTTCTTCCACTCATGGTGTGTGTAGGGATGTGTAATAGGTGTTTATGTATTAACATGTGTCCTAACCATGTATATATGTATGTACTGACAAGTCCCTTATGTGACAGTAGTGACTGCACAGCCTATTGTGCACTCCAAAAATCAAACACATATGTGTGTGTGTATGTGTATATATATATATACTGACAGCATCAGGAGAGCAATAGATGGTGTCAGTAGGGAAGATATTGGTCAGTAGGGCAGTGGACAGTGTCAGCAACTTTATTTTTATTATTTTATGTTTTATTTTATTTTTACCATTACATTTTTTTATTATTATTTTTTTTTTACAATTTTTTTAGAAGCCCTGTTAGGGGGCATGGAAAAATATCAAGGGTGGGAATCTGCACCACACAGGTTGATTAGGGTGTGCCCAGGCACACCTGGCACACCCTGTGCGCATGCCTATGGCAATATAATTATTTTATGTCAAAAATTTATCAGATGAGACATATGAGAATAATGCATGCTGTATCGTACAAATACAGCTCTGTCCAGGGAAAAGAACACATCGAAAAAACGATATGATGGGCAATTCATAATTGAAAAGCTCTCTTGACTTGATCTTTAGAACGTGCCACAATATGTAACAGAAACATCCATCTGCGCCTTTCTATGCCGCAAATCAGCATCAGATGTCATGGTATTTCTTTAGTTTAACCTTTCTAACACTGATATTTAGATCTGGATTGAAAGTGCACACGGAATAATTCACATCAGCTCACTGTAGTTAAAAAAAGATTTAAAAGACGACTTGCCACTTGCCTAAAAGTCAATGGCAACTTCAGCTGTTCCATGGTCTCATTATCTTTCCATATCTGGCATGTGGCATTTTGTGAGGCATTTGTACGATTGTAGAAATACAGCCACAGCAAAATACAGACAGGTTGTGATGAATTTTAATTAGGCAGGAAAATTATGCATAGATGTACTAGTGCTTGAACTATTAGGACCACATATGTCTCATCACTCCTTAAAACAGCCAAGCTGTAGCTGATTATTAGAGCAAAATTGTTGCGAGATGTCTTTCATTAGTATCTTTGTGGAATTAATGTCAAGTGTATATAAACCCAAATACTAAAGTTGTATATATAATGTAGCTCTATTTTGCCGTGTAAATGTAATAATGGAAGGTTTCTTATATTCGGGTAGTCAAGGTTTTATAAATATCAGCTTATCCTGCCTGTTCCTGCTCTATATCTGATGTTTTTTTTTAATAAGGTGAACACTGAAATGATTGTAATAATATAAATGAATTGTGTATTATTTAAATTATGCGCAATCCCGCGCCGAACGTACTGCGCATGCGCCGGTCGTGAATTTTTCCCAGTGCGCATGCTCCAAAACACATCGCAAATTGTCAATGAAATTGACGTGAACATCACTTACGCAAAGCCCTATTCGCGAACGTTTTACGCAAACGACGTAAACGTTGTGAAAAAATACGCCGGCACGCCGTCCATACTTAACATTGGCTGCGCCTCATATAGCAGGGGTAACATTACGGCGGAGTTACGCTTACGCAAACGACGTTAAAAAATGCGCAGGACGGGCGTACGTTCGGGAATCTGCGTATCTATCTCATATTTTAGACGGGAACGCCACCTAGCGTCCAGCGTAAATATGCAACTAAGATACGACGGTGTAAGTGCCTTACGCAGCTCGTATCTTAGCAACATTTAAGCGTATCTCATTATGAGCATACGCTTAAAGTCGCACTGGCTCAGATTAGGACTTACGACGGCGTATCTACTGATACGCCCGTCGTAAGTGTTCCTGAATCTAGCCCAATATTTTTTACTTTTTGCTATAATAAATATCCCATTTTTTTTATCTCAGTTTAGGCTGATACGTATTCTTCTACATATTGTTGGTAAAAAAAAATCGCAATAACCGTATAGTGACTGGTTTGCGCAAAAAGTTATATTGCCTACAAAATAGGGGACAAAATTATGATTTTTTTTTTTTTACTAGGAATGGCGGTGATCTGCGATTTTTTTCGGGACTGCGACATTATAGCAGACACATCGGACACTTTTGACACATTTTTGGGACCATTCACATTTATACAGTGAACAGTGCTTTAAATATGCATTGATTACTGTAAAAATGTGACTGGCAGAGAAGGGGTTAACCACTAGGGGGCGGGGAAGGGGTTAAATGTGTAGCCTAGTGAGTGTTCTAACTGTTGGGGGACGGGGGTGACCGATCTGTGTCCCTATGTACAAGGGACACAGCATCGGTCTCCTCTCCCTAACAGGACGTGGACCTCTGTGTTTACACTCAGAGATCCACGGTCCTGCTCAGTTACTGGGCAATCGCGGGGGCACGTGCATTGTGTTCCCAGTAACACGCCGGTGTGCGCACGCCCCATAGCGGCTTTAAATGAATAACTGAGCTACTTTGCCGCCATCATTTGACGGCGGCTGGTAGTAGAGAGGTTAATCCATATGTATCTGAATGGTATGTAGGAATGTTTGTATAACAACACATCCCCCATTATGTTGTTGTTGGTCAAGCCTGGAATCCTGTTTTAAACCTCAGGCAACACTTTATGACCAGGTGTCCATCTTCTGTTAATTGATAAACAAAACCTGTTTTCCTCCGTAGTCATGTACCCATAAAACAGCCCCTCCATTTTCTTTTGTCCTGTAGTCCATATATACTGTATGCCTTTTTCAGTAAAATCAGACATCATACGCATGCGTAACCGGCCTCTCGTGTATCGTTACTATGATCCAGATCATCTGTTCGAACGCTGTTAAGAGACCTTAACCACTTAAAGGGGTTGTAAAGGAATTTTTTTTCCCCCTGAATAGCTTCCTTTACCTTGGTGCAGTCCTCCTTCACTTACCTCATCCTTCCATTTTGCTTTTAAATGTCCTTATTTCTTCTGAGAAATCCTCACTTCCTGTTCTTCTGTCTGTAACTCCACACAGTAATGTGAGGCTTTCTCCCTTGTGTGGAGAAAGCCTCTTGGGGGAAAGGGGGCGAGCAGGAGTGTCAGGACGCCCACTAACACACAGCTCCTTTATTTATCTGCAAAGTAGAGAGTGTCCTGACTGGCCTGCTCGCCCCCTCCCCCCTCAAGAGGCTTTCTCCACACCAGGGAGAAAGCTTTGCATTACTGTGTGGAGTTACAGACAGAAGAACAGGAAGTGAGGATTTCTCAGAAGAAATAAAGACATTTAAAAGCAAAATGGAAGGATGAGGTAAGTGAAGGAGGACTGCACTACAACCCCTTTAAGCCCTGGACAATTTGGCTGGCCAAAGACCAGGCCACTTTTTGCGATTTGGCACTCCATAGAATTAGCTGACAATTGCGCAGTCGTGCGACGTGGCTCCCAAACAACATTTTACGTAATTTTTTTACCACAAATAGAACTTTCTTTTAGTGATATTGGATTACCTGCGGTTTTTATTTTTTACGCTATAAACAAAAATAGAGCGACAATTTTGAAAAAAAAGCAATATTTTTTACTTTTTGTTATAATAGCTATCCCCAATATATATATATATATATATATATATATATATATATATATATATATATAAATCCTCAGTTTAGGCCGGTACATATTCTTCTACATATTTTTGGTAAAAAAATCGCAATAAGCATTTATTTATTGGTTTGAGCAAAAGTTATAGGGGATAGTTTTATGGCATTTTTAATATTTTTTTTTTTTACTAGTAATGGCAGCAATCAGTTATTTTTATCGTGACTGCGACATTATGGCGGACACTTTTAACGCCATTTTATGACCATTGTCATTGATACAGCGATCAGTGCTAAAAAAATTGAACTGATTACTGTAAAAATTACAGTGGCAGTAAAGGGGATAACCACTAGGGGGCGCTGAAGGGGTTAAGTGTGTCCTAGGGAGTGCTTCTGACTGTAGGGGGATAGGCTGTGTGTGACATGACACTGATCACCGCTCCCGATCACAGGGAGCTGTGATCAGTGTCCTGTCACTAGAAAGAATGGGGAAATGCTTGTTTACATCAGCATTTCCCCGTTCTTCCTCACCGTGAGACAATCACGGGTATTCCTGTGGACATCAAGTCTGCAGGACCCACGGTCAGACTCATGGAGCTCCGACCACGCCCACAATGCTGCTCTTAAAGGGGCATAGAGATTTTTAATTGCTATGCCCTGAGGTGGCAATTAACACCTTTGGTAACTACAGTGCCTCGTCCTAATGAGTATTAGAGAAATATAGAGAACGGAAAAATTGACTTTTTAGGCACCACTAAAGATTTAGTAAAATTTGATTTTTAATATAAATATTAGGTATAAAAAATTCATATACAGGGATGCTGGTAGTATCCTAACATACAGAATTCTATAAGAAATAAACTATATAAAACACCACAGGATCAAGTGTGTAACCGCATAACATTCAAAAATCAGAACAATGTATCATCAAACTATAGTGATGAAGGATTTCATTGACGAGTGATGTTTTCTGGTTTGTCACTGTTGTTAGTCTTGGGTGTTTTAGAAGGTCATTCTTGAGGTGCTCGACATGTTTCGCGGGACTTAGCCGCTTCGTCAGGAGCTTGAATACTATAATACAAAGTAGAAGTAAATATAGAAACTGTATAGATACACAGACATTGTGCTCTAAAAAATGCCAAGACAGCATAATTTTCGCATTTAGTCTGTGTTTGTGACTTACCAGTTCACTGGTAGTGCTGGAAATCAGATATGGCCTTCACCCAACCAGTCATACCAAAGTTCCACTGCAACACCCCGCCGGGCGGAGGGAAACCTACAGATCTGTCAAAAAGCATAGTGTGGCATATTTTGATCCATTGACACGCATAGGGGAGCACATGAACTCAAAGTAAAAAATGTCAGTATAAATGGAGGAAAAGAAAAAAGAAAAAAGAAATAAAATAAATAATAAAAAATATATATAAATATGTTGATAATAAGTTTATTGGGGCATATGGAGAGATGCCTGTATATGCCTGTACATAAATATAAAAGGAATATACATACACACAAACGTGTGAACACACATGCACATATGCATGGGTTACTTTGCATTAATTCAAATATATAGGGGGCTTATAGCATAGAAAATGATGGCACTAATGGTGGTCATTGCAGTCTAAAGCTGCTGTCAAAAATGGATAGGTATCCTAATATTGATATCCTCCCTCTGGAGGATTCGCTTGTCCCAGTCGCCACCAGTCGCCACCTCGCGCTACGTGTAGTCCCTCCTTCAGCGCTACGTGTAATACTGAAGGGGTGGTTTACTTAATGACATGCCGATGTGGCGCCTTCTATGTAGGCAAAACCATACGCCAACTCAAACAGCGAATCTATGATCACATATACTACTCCCAGTATGCCAAAATGATCACGCCAGTGAGCCGTCATTTGGGACTGTATCACAAATTTGATACCTCCATGATCAAATTCATTGTTTTAGAAGTCATACCCCAAGACCCGCGAGGTGGCGACTGGGACAAGCGAATCCTCCAGAGGGAAACTTTATGGATAGAACGCCTGGGGGCGACCAAACCCCCTGGCATCAAAGAAGTTCTGTCATATCGCCCCTTTCTGTAGGATTCCCTTCTCTCCTTATCATCTCTACACTCCTTTTTTCTTTTTTTCTTTTTTCTTTTTTTATTCTTCATATATGTTGATAGGCACTATGATGGAATGATGATGTTGTCTAGATTAGAGAATAGGAGAAAGATACACAGGAAAGAACCAAATTGAATTTCTATGCGTATTTTGAAAAAAATTTGCAACGTTATAATAGTCTATCTTGTTTTTTGTTTCTTTTCCCTTTGTGACACATAAGGAAAGTATGTTTTTTTAATTTTCTTGTTCTATATTCTAGGGCAAGGTACAGGCATGTATTGTCTTTTGCAATTTCACCACATCAATGTGGTTTTCGCCCAATTCCTCATGCTCTATACCATACCACTTAATCTGTCTTTTTTGCAAAAATGGCTTGATCTGATACACATATGGCCACCCGAGCCTCTGATCTCTGCCTAACCAGCCCATGTCCCTCCCCTTGAGGGCGGGTGTCGGACGGCAGAGTTCAGAGGCAACCCGGATGTTTAACAACTATCCAGACGCACTTCCGCCCTTAGGCCTCGTACACACGATCAAATCTGTTTGCTGGAAACGGTCTGCTAGACCGTTTCAGCAGACAGATTCGATTGTGTGTACGGGCTAACAGACGGATTTTGCCACCCGACAGATTTCAAAGCATGCTTTGAAATCTTTCGGCTGGGAACCCGTCCGCCCGACATGTCTGCTGGTTAGTATGCTAACCAGCAGACATGTCTTCTCGCACACGCGCCGAATGGTTTCGACGCATGCGCGCAAGTGTTTTACTTCCAGGTGCAGTGACATGGCGGCGTCAACGTCACCGCCACGTCACCGACACGTCAGCGCGCTGTCTGCTGGCGGGGATTTTGGTTTGCTCGTGTGTACACGCGAGCAAACCAAAATCCCAGCAGACAGATTTGTTCAAATCTGTCGGACAGACAGATTTGAACAAATCTGTCTGCTCGTGTGTACGAGGCCTTACCGGCATCCGGATGCCCCCAGTATCTGAGGACGCATTCGCCGCATTGGCGCATGCGTGAAGTGTTTAGACGGCCGGTTTGCGTGACGCCCGACGTCATGTCCGGAGGCACGCAGACGGGGAGTACTTTAAAAACAAACGAGAGCCTGTCGCCACACAGTCGTATACTGAAGTGGCGAGGCAGCGTTATTTTGAGATACAGCGTCGAATTCTCCTGAATACCTGACAACATAAGGTTAGTTCCTTCCATACCACTTATGGCACAGTCTATGTCTGGTAGGTGTGGTATCACTATCATTGTCTAACAGTAATTTATTTTATTGAACTCAACAGCACACTTGACCGTGTCATTACTGGTTAGCTGTGTTGTCTGCGCTGACTCCATTTAACCTGAACTCACTAGGAAGACACCTGTTGGTGCCCAATTTCAGTTAACCCATTTATACAGTTAGGCGGCGTACACACGATCGGATATATCCGATGAAAACGGTCCGCGGACCATTTCCATCGGATATGTCCGATCGGGAGTTTGATCCGATGGCGTGTACACACCATCGGATCAAATTCCCCGCCGCCGGACGGCGCGGTGACGTAGTGGTGACGCGGCGGTGACGTTGACGCCGCCACGTCACCGCCACGTCACCGCACCAGGAAGTAAAACACTTCCGCGCATGCGCCGAATCCATTCGGCAGCGGCGCGGCGGCGGTGGGAGCCGACATGTCTGCTGGTAAGTGTACTAACCAGCAGACATGTCGGGCGGACAGATTCCCACCGGATAGATTTCAAAGCATGCTTTGAAATCTGTCGGGTGGAGAAATCTGTCCGCTAGCCCATACACACGAGCGGAGATGTCTGCTGAAACGGTCCATCGGACCGTTTTCAGCGGACATATCCCCTCGTGTGTACGCGGCCTAAGTTTTACTGCCATTGATAATAATTCAATTGCTTCTTGCTATTTTCTATTTTTATATACATATATAA